>JAEUBA010000239.1:0-19193 GCA_018257865.1 Stereocaulon alpinum | reverse complement strand
ACCCTAACCCTAACCCTAACCCTAACCCTAACCCTAACCCTAACCCTAACCCTAACCCTAACCCTAACCCTAACCCTAACCCTAACCCTAACCCTAACCCTAACCCTAACCCTAACCCTAACTCAATTTAAAGTCTGAAATATTCTCAATTCGATTTTGCTAGACCGGTACTAAAATTTATATAGGGTTTCAAATGTTCTCAATTTAAGAACATTTAGGAATTAGTGATAGGTATAGATCGAAGGGCCCTAGCACAGCTAGTAGCGGAATCTATTATAGTAGAGTAAGAGGCTAGGGATTAGTAGCTGGAGTAGGTCGGAACCTAAGAGCTAGTTAAGGGAGAAGGTATTAGAGAGGATTAGGGCGAGAGGAGCGGCCTAGGTAATAGCGGCGTCGCGCTTTAGGTGATTAAATTAGGGATACTTAAGTAGGTAGCTGTATAGTCTAGGATACTAGAGGGCCGTCCGGTATTAGGTATAGATAATAACGCAGTATTTTAGGAGATAGATTAGTAATTCGTAGCGGTACTCTATTTAGTAGCGACGGTTACTACGTACTATATAATATTAACTTAAGTTAATATAGGGTCGCTAACTACCGCACGCCTTAGTCGCGTACTAGGGAAATTAGGGGAGGCGAATAATATTAAAATAAAACCGTACGGGGAAGTATATAGGCGGACTAGAGAATAAATAAAATCTACCCCCTACTAAGGGTAGTCTATAGAAATAAAATACGACTAGACTAGAAAGTATATAGGCGGACTAGAGAATAAATAAAATCTACCCCCTACTAAGGGTAGTTCGCGGAAATAAAATATACTTAGACGGAGAAGTGCGTAGGCGGACTAGAGAATAAATAGAACGTAGTATAGAAATATTAGGGGGTAGGCGGGCCGATACCCTAGCCCTAACGGAAAGGTGACCGTATTCGAATTAGCGAAGACTTTAGAGGACTAATTAGTATAGATTCGCTCCCTATATTTATTTAGTACTAATATAGCTTAATCCTCCCTATAGTAGCTATTCGGGGCTAATTAGGCCTAAACTTCTATATTAATACCTACTTTATAGTAGTTTAATCCTTACTATAACTATAACCTTATACCCTTTCCCCTACTTACGTCTCCGTACCTTCCTATCTACCTTTAGATAGTCCGAATTAAATAGGAACGCCTCTATATACTACCGTTTTACTCTATTCTTCGTTTTACTAGCACCTATTAACCCTTTATAGTGTATAACTTACCTAACTAATAGGCTATTAGCCTATACGACCCCTAATATATCTAGTAGGTCGTCCTTATTAACGTTTAAGACTAGTATTATATATTAGCTAGTGCTACTTAACTATCTACCCTATAACTCTCTAGAAGTACTAGGGCTTCTCCGCTAATTAGGGGTATATAGTATAGAAGTGCTAGCTTTAGAGCCCTATTTACCTTAGCGCCGTCCTTTAATTAGACTTACTATATTAGAGCTAACTAGTAGTACTTAGGTAGTAGGATACTTAAGCTAGCGGTGCTAATTATCTAATAATATAAATATTATCTCTAATTTTAACCTTTAGACCCCTAGAAGTAGGTAACCGTCCTAGTTATAGTTTATACTCGTAATATTATAGTAGTAACCGGCCTATTATTCTAAGACTACCTCCTTCTTAACCCTAATCTAGTCTACTTAGGCCCTCTAAGGCAGGAGAAAACGGTACCTAATTACAATTATAGCCTATTAGTAGCTCTACGTAGTAAACTTAAGGCTAAACCCTATAGATAATCTAAGTAACTACTCGCTAAGGACCCTTATATAGATTAGTAGCGATAGCTTAGGACGATTACTAAGTAAGTATAATTAGAATAGGTAGTTATTCGGGATAAAGTCTATACTAGCAGCCTTATATAGTGCTAGTAGTACTAGACGGACGTAGATTAAGAATCTAAGTAGTAGTAAATAGAGCTAGATAGGGGTAAATTATATAATCCCGCTCCTATCTTTATTAATTAAGATACTTTTATTATATAGCTGGTAAATAGCTACCTAATTAAATACCTAAAAGAGGTTCTATACCTAGTCTCAACTATTCTTAATAGTAATTTAGTATAGTTTAGGGCCTCGTAATAGCTGACTAGCCTATAGATAGAGTATAATTAGGGTTAGTTAAAGGGCGATTATATATTACTTACTATATATTAGTACCCGTCGTAGGCGCTATCCCCCGTTCCTATCGTAGAATAGTCTATTACGGTCCTAATATTAACCCGTTTATAGGTAATATAGGAAGATATCTACTAGTCGGTCCTAACTAAAGCTACTATATAGCGAATAGTAGTATTTGGTGTTAGATATAATATTATACGGTTAATTAAGCTTAGTATAGTCTAGTATCCTATATACGAGGCTATTTAGTACTATAATAGCCTATTTAAGGCTATACTGCGCCTACGCCTAAAACGTATTTATTAAGAATAGCTGAGTTTAGTTACTTAGCTATAACGTACGGTGATCGGCTAACTAGAATACCTTATATAGTCTAGCTTAGGTTTTAGCTAGCTTTAGCCCGACTATTAAGAGACTACTTAATTTAGAAAAGGGATATTTACTATTAAATACTAGATATTACTCCTATTAGCGTTTGAAGAGGGCTAATTAGCGGAAGTAGGTAGTAGTTTCTTCTATTCTAGTAGCTATAGTACTATCTAGTCCCTTAGTACCTAGGAGAGAATACTATTCCTCTTCGTCTTAATCTTAGTCTAAGTAATTAGAAGAGTTTAGACTAGATAGGCCCTAATTAGTACTATCTTAATCTTCTTTAGGCTAATTAAGGAAGTCTTCTACGCTTAGGATAGCTTTATTATCGCTATTAGGGTTACTATTATCCTTAATCTAGGGTATATTAGTTAGATATACCTTAACCTTATCTATTTTACCCTAGCTCTTTATAAACGACGCTAATAGGGCGCTAGTTACCTCTAGATTAGGGGGGAGCTAGTTAAATAGGTAGAGCGCTTAGGAAAGCTATATTAGTATAGCGAGGAATAAAGTATAGCTCTAAGCCGTTTTAAACGTTCCCGTCCTAGTTATCCCTAATACGCTAGTAAAATGGATAAGAGGGTATTCTTTTAGCCGTTAGAGACCCTATTCTAGGGCGATTAGTACTATTAAAAGGGTATTTACGCTTATAGATAGCTAAGAGGCGTAGAACGACCGCTTAATAGTCTAATTAGTATTAATCGCTTAAGTATATCAGCCTATAGCCCGAAGATCTAGCTAACGTAGGGCTTAGCTATATTAATAGACCTGATTAGCGGCTTACTAAACCTACTATAGTAGTATAATCCCCTAGTTTTAGTACTAGGTAGCTTTAATAAATCGACTAATTCGTATTACGTAGTTAATTAGACGTTACTAGATTTAGGTATATTATAACCGTATACCCTAAGATCGTAGGGGGCGGAAGATACGGGTAATATATTAGAATTAAATAAAGCTGGTTAGCTTCGTACAGGCCTACTATATAGTATTATTAATATAATTATAGGCCTAACTGATTAAATCGGCCACCTCCTACTTAATTAGCTTAAGGATTATTTCTAATTTACGCGTAGTTACTATAGGACCCGTCCTAGGCTCCCCTAACATCTCCTTTCCACCGCTAGATAGTATTAAACTAATATAATTAGGCCTAATCTATATTATTATACGGCTACTCTACCAGACCTATCCCCTCTTATATACGGGGAATATTATATCCTAGCCTATACGCCGGAGCTAAGGATCTTTTAGTAGGGAGTACTACGAATTCGGTGCCGTCGAAGGAGTCTGGTAAGGCGATTAGGAAGGTAGAGGGGGAGTAGACGGTCTTAGTAGAGGCGGTTAGTTTAGTAAGATACTATAGTAGCTAGTAGGTAGCTAATAAGGGCCTAGTCGCTTACTACGTTAGGTAGGCTAAAGCTTATAGAGTAGTCTATTATAGTTTATAAGGATCTATACGTTTAGGGTAGGGTTTCTATATATAAATAGGTACTATATTAGTCTAATTACGTATAGTTAAGGCTAATTATAGCTATAACGGTTATTTAAACTATCCTACTTATATTCCTAGTATAGGTAGTTAGTTAAGGTCTTTTTAGATTTAGTCTAATAGGTATACCCTTAGAAGGTGTATATAAGACCTATAAGCGGTTGGCCTAGCTTTAGAATTAGCGGAATTAGGTTATATAGTAATATCTAGTCGCTTTTAAGGTAGATTAGACTAAGTCGCCTAATATACTAGAAGAGTTCCTTAATAGTAATAGCTAGGGCGTTATATAATCTAACGTATAACCTCTTAATATACTAGATAACCGTTTTTTCAGTAAAGAAACAGCTGTACTTAGTATAGAGGAGGAGGCGCTATTATAGGTAGTAGACGAGAAAAGGGGGTAAAAAGTTCTAAGTTAGGGCGATCTTAGGGGGGTAGGAATTAGGTATAATAGTATTAGAGCTAAGCGGTAGTACTTTATACTAAATATCTATAATTAAGGCAGATCGCAGTTAAAGTTATAGAGTTAAGGATTAATTATAGAAGATAGTAGATAGGTAGAGCAGATTATAGAGGATAGTAGATAGGTAGAGTAGGAAAGAATTAGAAAGAGTAGGAAGTAGGAATTATAGGGAATTTAGGGTGAATATAGGGGCGCGTAGATAAGGATAGGGATATAGGGAAAGACGATACTAATTAGGGGTAATTAGGGGGGAAGCGGCGTATTCGGGGCCGACCCCCCTAAAGACGAGACCGATAGGGCTGCGTTCTAGGTCGAGGGACGGATTATCTTCGAAGGGTAGCGAGTATAGACTTTAAGAGATATTCTTCTAGCTAGGGTTAAAGTACTACTACTATATTACCTTTAAGGTATAATAAGTAAAAAACGTTCCTAGCCTTTACTATATAGAAGCTTAATATATTAAATACTATATATAGGTTAATTTATCGGAGAAACGTATTTAATTCTCCCTTCCTACTAGAGAACTTAATAGGGGTAGGTAACTTTATCCCTCCTTCGCTAATAATAATTCTATCCTTAGAAATAGGAGCTACCTCCTTCCCCTTAAATCTAGCTATTACTTCGGATATAACGCGAAGTCTCTCCCCTAAGGTAGAACCGGAAGTGCTTATACTATATAGTCTAAAGTATAGTATTTAAAGTATAATAGGGTAGTTTAACTCCTATAGGTAAATTATATAGTATATTAAGTACTAAAAGGTAATAGAGATAGATAGTTATTAAAGTATCTTTAGCTAAGACTCCTCTCTATTATATAAGTTAAATATAAGGAGATAAGAAAATATTCTATTAAAGGAAAACCTATCCTTATATATTTACCTTAATTATACTAAGTCCTAATATAATCCGGATAATCTAGCCCTATATCTACTATATTACTCTATAATCTACCTAATATACCCTAGATTACCTATATTACTTAGTCCTCTCCTAAGTATCCTTTACCTACTAACCCTCGTCACGTGCCTTGCTCGTAACCTTACGGGGTTACCCGTAACATTAAATAAGTAAATTATAGTTAGACTTAACGATTATTCTTAAGGAGGCTATATATACTAAGTCGATAAGTATTTCTACGTCTTAGTCTAAGATACGAGTTTAATACTTCTTAAGGGTTAAGGTTATAAACGTTATACTATCCTTATATAGTAGATCTTAAAACCGGCCTACCCTTAAACGCGTGGTAAAAGATTCTCGAATCCAAAAGTTAGAGACTAGTAACCTACGCTTGACCTAACTAGAATAAGACTACCTTATCCTAAATATAAATTATTACTTATTACTACAAGTTATATAATTATAGTTTACGATATATTATATTAGATATAAAGACTACGGCGCTACTAGGCTAAAAGTAGTATAAGTAAAAATCCCTACTTTAAATAGGTCAGCGTCTACGGTTCTTATAATACACGATTCTAGCGCCACGGAACGTTCAATACACTTGATAGACATACTCTAAGCGCCTCCTCCAGTCCACTCGCAATATATCACCATTTCATTTCAAATCCTGCACCGCCACAAGGCTGGACCGATCTGCTGTGCTACAATACGGGCGCAAACGTAAATTAGACTAGCTGAAACACGCAATGTCGTCCTACAGCGCAAGAATAGGCACTAACTGACAAATAGCGTTTGTCCTATAATTTGATCATATCTTCCTCCGAAGCATGGTGCAATCGAGATGATAGGACGATTTCGCAGGCCAAGCTGCGAAAGAGGTAATAGCGGAACCACCAATATTAGGAATGCCCCCCTTGAGGTACGCGACGCTGAACGCGTTAGAGCAGTTTACCACTGCTCTGCTTTCCGAAAGTCCAAAACCTCGAGTTTCTGCTGACAGGTCATCCTCTCCTCGTGGTCAATTACTGCCATCCTCGACCAAGAATGTTAGTCGCGCCGCAAGTAGCTCGACACCGCAGAACGTTCAGCACAGCATATTACAAGATGGAACCTCCTCGGGCACGAATATCTCGAAAAAGAATACTAGCAACTCGCAGTGGACAAGATGTAAGAGGAAAATTCGTTAGTAGCGGATCAGAGCATAGGAGTGTAGCAGACTGCCGCAGCCGCAGGTAACGCAGACTTTGCTACCCGGCTTCTCCATACCACACAGTAGGGTCAATAGGAACTAGAATTTAAGAGATAGAAGATGATCATAGGCGCACGAGAAAGTGCTCCCCGATCAATTCGACCGGCTGGTGAAGGCGGTAGAGTTGTCCAAAGATGTTGGTAATACTGCGGGTAGCATCGATCCTCTTCACGCCAGACTACCACCGGCAGGCTTCTATATTTTGATGCAGGTGGACTCGTCAATGCTACAATCGTCTTGCGGCAATACTGACGTGGTGTAAGATCACCATTAATGATTTGGAGCAATGTGCGGCCACGCGGCATATATTGCGACGTTGATTGCCTTCCTAGGGATGCATTGTTAAAAAGGCATCCACATAATCACTGAATTTCGATCCTTTCAATGATCTCACAATCGCAAGCAGGTGGTCCATAATACATCCTGCCTGTAATCCTTCCTTCATTAATCACCAACCCAACACCATCCTCCACACTCTCGGAATACCCCAGTCCCGGAATCCGATACAGCTTATCCCCAAACTGAGCGGTAAGTCTCAAGTCAACCCGGAACAGAGTGACAATATGGCACCCGGGACATCTGACCTCACAGATAGGCTCGCCGCCCACCGACCCTCGCTCCTTGCGGCGTCGGGCAACATGCCTCGATCGGGTCAAGCGTGTGACTTGGTCAAAATTGTCCCCCATGATATGTGTCTCAAGCTGTAATATTCTCGAAATCTCTTGAGCAGCATCTCGCCTGTGGTAGCTGCCTAACTCTCCGTTGGGAGCAGATTGATAAGAGTTAAGTTGCTCTTCAAGGCTGTTTTCAAATTCGTTATCTCGATCTTGAAGATCACCGAAAGAAATCACCATATTCACCAACACCCGTGCCGCAATGACATGCATCATATCGAAGGGAAAGACACGATTCAGACCCTCAACGAGTCTTTGAACGGACAGGATAACGCCATCGGCATTAGCGATCGAAACTAGGAGCCCAATCACCCAGTCTACGCCGGCTACTTCCCCGGATTCTTCCACGTCCAGGTAGTGGATTTTCTCTATCTCACCCGCTAAGTCAGCCTCGACTTGAATCGATGACTCTGTAACAGTGAGTGGTCGCCTTGGAGGCGCTCTCTGATTGCTTAAGCCCCATTCAACACCGTCCAGGCTCTGATGCCCAACCGAGAAAGAGGCGACTTGCGGTTCAGGATTTGAGGACGGCATACATTCTCGAGGTTGGAGAAGCAGAGGCGAGTAGTCATCTTTGGTGAGAGCATTCCGCCACACCATTGTGCAGGCATCGATTTCTCGCTCTGGAATAGATACTGGGTCTTGAGGCGAGATATTCCTGTTTAGAAGAACATGTATAGCGAGGAAGCGATCTCGGAAGACCTGACACTGTTTCCTAGCCACCAAATCCATGGCCTCGCCAAGACAGAGTTGGTCTGGGCCGCTGTTTCTGGAAGCTATCTCGCTGAGAAACTCGCCTGGCAAGCTAAGACCGCGGGAGAACGTCTTTGCATATCGAAACAGCCCTATCAACTGTGTTTCCCCACCTTCAAGAAGCTTTGTGAAGGTGTCTCGAGAAAAGAAACCATTATCTTGACGGGTTCTCCAAATACGGTCCGACTGATCCATGACACATGCAGCTCTGGACTGGGAATACTCCAAAGTTACCCACATTCGTTGCATCCACTGCGAAATGCTGAGATTGCGTAAGAGGGGAATTTTGTGAAGAGCCTGTATCAACGAAAACTCTGTCGGGAGCGAACTGCCGATGATCAAGAGCGTCGCATGAGACGGCGAAAGATCCGACATTTGGACTAGAATCTCTTTAGCTCGATGATAGATCGAAGGGAGGCAGAGCAGTAACGACTCCTTGACCTCTGTTTCCCATTGAGGAACGCTGAAGTAGTCGTGCCAAAATTCCACTCCAGACTCGTAAGCATCTTCGGCTCCCTCGAGCAGGGTAACGAGTGCGTTGATTAGCGTAGAAGCGGCCTCGTCGTTGTGATTTCTTGACTCGTTGGCCCTGCGGATCGAAGAGTCCCACACGTGAGATACCGGGACGAAGAAAGTACCTGTTGCTTCTAAGCAAGATAAGTGACGGTTGAAGATCCGTACATGGATCGCAGAGGCTGTTGGTGACATTGGCTGATGCCGAGCAACTGTACGGATAGGTGGCTCAGCAAGAAACGGCTCGTGACAGGTGTCGCAGACTGTGTCAAGCCGCGTACTCCAAAAGCATGGCAATATATCACGGAAAGGTATCTCAATTGACTCATCTTCAATGAAGATTGTAATTCCAGGAACACGCCCGACTGGCGAAGAGCGACCTGAGGAGGGTGTGTGTCCGTCTGCATAGCCTATTTGTAAGAGATCCTCGAGAACGGTTTGAAGGAATGCCCTTCCTTCAGAAGCCCCGACCTCCTTGATGATTTTCACGGTACGGCGAAGGAAATCATCAATCGCTACGGCATCTGCACCACCAGCATCGTTCTCGACTCTCTGAGCTGCTCTCAGTAAGTAAGCCAGTATGACGTCTTTATCTTGCTTGAGGGCAATCGCTACTATTTGGAGGAAAAAGAGCCTTTGTGCGTCATCGAGTTCTTGTGCTGGAGTAGGTAGTGGTTCTTGATGTCTCTCCATGACGGCTGTCAAGTGGTCACGCACAAGGGAATCCATATATTGGGAAGCCTCGTCGTCAACACCTGCAGCCTCGTCGTCGACATTGTCGGCCTCGTCGTTATGCTGATGATATCTTTCCATCGCTGTTTTGGCCGCTGAAAAGCGAGCGGTTCTCCACGTGGTAATCAAACGTTCTCTGACTGGAACGTGGCGGGGAGAGATTGTGGAGGAGTTCAAAGGTACAGTATTCTATCGGATAGGAAAAGGCGTTCGGAGTGGCGATCGGCTTCATAGGACGTTCCGTCGCACTGGAAGCTAGGATCGGGAAGCGCTAAGAATGCTGACTTGATAGCGTACAAGTAGAGTAATTAGAAGATAAAAAGCACTTTGGAAAGAGAGTCAAACAGTACGTGAAATTGTTGAATAGTGCTTAGTAGCCTGCGCCCAAAAATTGCGCCAAGGCTTTGTCGGATTTTACTTCCCCCGTTCGCCGAGCTCCAGCATAAACACCGAGTCAACAACATCGTCAGTTCACCTGCATAATCTTTCATTCTCAGATGTATTGCAATAGCACGAGCTGACAGCCATTCTCTTTTCTATGGTGTATGTCTCGAAGCAATGATTCCGCGCAATTCTCGGTGCATAGATGAGAGACCACACGTTGCGGTTGTCGGTGTATTCGAGAGCCTCAAGTCGCTACTACAAGACCCCAGCCCCACTACGACAGTGAATTCGATGGAAACCTGGGTACACACGGTATCACGAAGTCCATGTCTTTCTAGAAGCCCATCAGAAAACAAGACGAATACCTCTATCCCACCACAGGGTTCCTCTTGTTTTGCACAATCAAAACAACGACAATCACTGCGACATCCTCTACACTCTACAAATGGTAACCAGGCTTCAACGCCAACATCCACGATACTAAAGAGGAAGATGCCGTCAGATTCCACCACAGATCCCTTGCATACTCCCCCAACTCGTCGCAGAAGAGCTTGCAGGGAAACACCATCGCAAGACTTGTTCAAGACCCCAACACGGAAGGGAAGGTGTAAGACTACCACCAAGGGCAGAGAGAGTGAAGAAACGGACGAGGAGCGATTACAAGAGCAGGGAACATATGCAGAGCATGAGGATGATGACGGGGAATATCTGCCCTCTCAGACTCCTCGCGGACAGAGACGAAGTCGCTCAACCGAGAGTCCTCAGGATTGTCCTCGAATCGCAACACGCGAGGCAGGGTCGAAGACGAATGTCGAGGGCAAGGATACTCTGGATGGATATGAATGGGCGCAAGAGCTTGGACCGCTCGCTGAGACTGAATGCAAGGAGCCCAGGCGAACTCCCATGAAGCGGGGACCGAAGACTGTTCACCAGCATCAGAAATCAAGACCTGATTTTCAGCACCCAGCTATGCCCCTCCAGCCATCCCCGTATTCCTTACCTACCACTTTACCCTCTCCCACCAAGTCAGGCTCGTCTCGGTCGACGGACGTGGGGTCCACATCGCAATCGAAGAAAGGCTCAAATAAGGGCCTTCCAAATATCAATCGACGCTCGGAGATGGCTCAGATGACGCCTCCTGTCGACTTTAAGACACCGGGAGAATGGAAGGGTATTGGGCCAGTCTCAGATAATGTCAGAGGTCTATGGGTGGATCATATTAGGGCTGCGGAGGAGAAGGAGCGTGTGATACCATGGGAGTTCAAGGTCTGTACCTACGGGCTGACCATACCAAGATTGCCGTTTGCTGACCTTGGGACTTGCCAGGAGCGCATGCAGCGAGTAACAAACACACCAATGAAAACGAAGCCATCAGTACCCGGATCGTGCTATATTCCACTTGGCACAGCTTCAATCTACGCCCCGGAAGATCTGGAGCTGGTATGGTCTACGTTATCGGATGTCGTTAGATCTGCGGAGCAGTACCGCCATGAAGACTACACTGAAGCTCACTGGATGTCCAAGACAGTCACACCGCTCTTGAATCTCGTGCGCCGACTGCGACGGTACACCGAGCCTGCAGACGACTTTGAGAAACTGGAAGCACTTGATATGTAAGTCCGTCATAAGATCTGCGCTGCGCATACAGTCATGAAATGCTCTTTCAACCTTCATGCGCTTAGATAGCAAGACTGACACGTGCATTCTTGTTTTCGACAGGACCACAGTACAAATGTCTGACTCCCTTACCCCACACTCCCCGTCCTCACTCTATCGCGACCTTAACAAAAGAATCGACGCTGCCATGTCCCTGCACCTCTGGCCCTCTGATAAGACTACACTTCAACGCGGCCGATACAATACCACCTCCCCGCCTTTCAATCAAAACCCTTCTATCAATCAGACATCCTCCTTCACAAACTTCTCTCCCATCTTTATCCATATCGAAGTCAAACGTCCCAACACCGATAAAGACCCTCTGGTTCAACTAGGCGCTTGGACCGCTGCAGAATTCACAAAACGGGTACTCGAGCAGTATAGTCTGGACATGCCAGTCTGCGCGATTGATGTTTGTGGCGACGAGTGGAACATATATCTTGTGTATGCGAGGATGACTGATGCGGGAGCTAAAGGCTTATTCACAACGCAGTTTGTTGGACCTATCAAGATGGGTGATACGATGAGTCTAAGGGGTTGTTTTGCGCTGTTGACATTTTTGGCCGGCGTAGCAGATTGGGGCTTGGGGTCGTATAGACAGTGGTTTGAGAGGGAGATCCTGGATCTTTATAGGCCCAAAAGTCATGCTGGGGAGTAGAACTAATTGAGAGGAGTTGCGGGTACTACGAAGGGCTCTGGATGTTGTCGCGGGTTGATGCTATGAAGCTTACAACTAGATAGAGCGACATATCTCTGAGCCTTTAGAATATGCCTGTGAGACGGCGATAGGCAAAGGAACAAGAATCTGATTACTAGTTTTCGAAAATTCAATTGTTGCAATGTCATGACTGCCTTGATATAGAGGATCTCGTACTGTTGATACGAGAGCTTGAGGCGAACATGCTGTCACAGACAAGATTGGATGCGATTGAAGGCACCAACACCCTGAGCTTCGATATGTCTTGCAAGATTCCACCCAAGCACCCCCCCGACGAGATATAGACCAAGGGCTTGTGATAATAGGTTGAGTTTGCGCGAACGCTACTATAACCATCGCAGCAGTGTATGGCGGACGGTTCTCAACTGTAGGCCTCGATCAGGACAGAGCCCTTTCGGGAATCTGTGCGACGCAAGTCTAAGCAGTCCTATGCCATTCATATCCAGGAACACACCATGTATGGTGATGCAGTAGAGTTTACAAATACACGGGCACAGGCTCTTCGAGAAATCTTTGCTTCATACTTGGTAATTTACGCATGTTCCACTCTACAGTGGCAATATCGCACGCTGATCCTATGACCTAGGTATATACTCCGTGACTCGCGCTATCCCCCGCCTACCGTCCCTGCCGATACGACTTTTGCAGGCCTAGGAACGAGACTTCAGTTACGCTTAACTCCTACTAGGTATTCACCAATCAATCCTTCAGCACTAGGTGCAATTCTCCAGGCAGTAATCCTCCAGGGAGTAATCCATCAGGTGGCAAATCCCGCCTAAGCGATATTCCACCAACTCTACCAAGTGCGCCACCACTAATAGTAATGTGGGGCCGTAGCCAGTACCTCTCACTATCCTAACTACCCTCCTAGTACCGTGTTCCCACCTCTTCAGCAGCTGCAGGGACGCGCGGGGCGCGGGGGGAGTAGAGGAAGAAGTCCAAGAAATTGGAGTCGCAGCAGAGGCAGTTGGCAGCGGCGGCGGAGGAGGCAGCGGAGAAGGTAGCTAGGAAGGCGGCGGCGGCGGAGAAGAGGAAGGAGGCGAAGAAGATCGTTCCTAGGAAGGAGGATGTCAGCTAATTAGTTGATCAATTGTTTAGTTCTTCGCTGTAGGAAAGGTTGCAACAGCAACAAGCACTAGCAATAGGCAATATACATTGTATTCCACCAAATCTGCTACTGCGCCCGGCGGTGGCGGCGGCGACGTCTCCCAGCAGTAGTAGCAACACCAGCAGTAGTAGTAGCAGTAGCAGTAGCAGTAGCCGTAGCAGTAGCAGTAGCAGTAGCAGTAGCAGTAGTAGCAGTAGTAGCAATCCAGGCAGTGCTGACGTTAGTGGCGTATTGCGCAATCTATTAGTCCTAAGACTGCCCCGAGGCAAGTTGTGATTGGTATGCCTCTGGTTTTCTCGTTACTTCTGCTGTTTCGAACAGGTTTCTCTGCTGTTGGAGCTGCCTAGATGCTGTTTGCCTTGTCCTTTTAGCGCTAGGATTCCAGCTTATTTCTCACCTCTCAACTTTTGTTATTAGTCGCCTCATCAAATCCTGGCCTATCGCGCACTGATATAATCAAAACCTCCAGATGTCCCTGATCAGCCTCTAAGGCGCAAAGATCCGGGCCTTGGGCACTCGTCAGTATACATACTCTTCTCATGTACTCCTATTATTCTCTACGCAACCCTGACCGTGAGTTTCGGATCCACGGGGAGTGTTGAATTTAAAAATCTATCCCTGCGGCTCCTTGATAAGTAGATAAAGGGCATATACGGGCTACTCGGACTTCCTTGGAGCAATTTTCTCTCGAGAGGATATTTGAAAATCTCTCGCAATGACAACCATTAATGGTAGTACGGCCATCGTCAATGATGAAAGCCGATCCTTCCGTGATATACACCCTTCACCGGCAGATATGCGCCAACAAATGGTAGATATTGCAACACATTCTAGTTTTTCTCGCTCGCGGTCTCAAAATTGGGTGAGCAAAATGCGTTTTTTGGTAAGTACATTTCAAGAGAGCAGGCGAGCAAACCTGAGAATACTTAAAAATAACAACCTCTTCCTACTACTTACAATGCACTTAGCAAGTACACAGCGATTCAACTATAGAAGAACAACAAGAAGAAGCTGGCTCTCCCTCCGAGCCTTCGTTGTCACCACGTATCAGTCCTGATTCTAATAATGACAGGATCATCATGAGATTGGCGGGCGGATCGGTATTGGCAGATCCAGGAGCGTACGTTGCGGTATCATATTGCTGGAATCGCCAACAAGATCAGTGGCTCGTCGCTCTTGATGGTAAGGGGCTACCACCAATTGAGATACTCAAAGAGGGCACCAGCACCAGCACCAGCACCAGCACCAGCGTCAGCACCAGCACCAGGCTAAGCATGATGCCGCCTGATGTCGTCCATCGAGCTGTTGACTACGCAAAGGAGCGAAACATCAACGCCATCTGGATCGACCAGGAATGCATTAACCAGGATGACCAGACCGATAAAGAAGACGGTATCCAGGCCATGGATATCGTCTACCAAGATTCTGACCATCCTATTGCCGTCTTGGAGTTGTGCTTTGAGACCCAGGCCGAGCTTGACGCTCTCGCCTCCGTCGTCGACGACGATCTCTTTGAGTTTGATCCTGCCCAGATAGAAGCCTTGGCAGACATCCTTGGCGCTCTTTCCGCTGATCAGTGGTTCGAGCGCGCTTGGACATTGCAGGAGTCGACATCGGCGGGTGCGAGTATGGTCCTTCTCATCGGCGTTCCTGAAAACTTCACTAAGCCACCCTGTTTCGGTTCTCTTCTGCGGGATTTTGAGATCAGTATCGAGGATTTCCAAAATGCCATGGTTAACGCGCGAATCTTGATTGAACGAGGTCTGGCCGCGGGCGTCTGGGCTGATAACACTGACAGCGCCATCTATGCTTCCAACTGTGCCGACGTACTTTGGAATTGCATTCCCACCATCATTCCAGACCGAGATCTGTCGAGACAACAAGTTTCTCATCGTCAGGAATGCAATGCTGCCCAGGCTGTGACTTTCCTCGATGATCGCCACAATTCCGTCTTCCCGGACAGACTAGCTATCCTGGCGAACATATGCAATTATGAACATCGAATTAACACCAAGGTTTTAACGCAGCCGGGCTATTCGTTTTCCACTTGCGTGCTTACACTAGCTATACTCAATGGTGATATGTCATTGTTGGCGGGTTATGGAGACGCGGACGACGCTGCCCGAAAGCGAGACAGAGATTCCACTTGGGTCATAAACAGGGCCAGAGATGGTCGATCCTGGAATCAGTTTCATCATTATGAACACGATGATTATGACTTGCCGTCAAACAGCTACGGGTTCTCATGGGGTCCCAAGCCTTCTGGAAGCCTAAGCGATATCTCCTATCTTGAGGAAGGGGAAGCCAGGGCTCGACTAAAGCCAGCAACTCTCTCAGCACACGGATGGAGAATCTGCGGTATATTGTGGCATGTGAAAAGCGTCATCAGCGTGCCGAGAACGCAAATACAATTCGCAACGAAGTGGGAGAAAGAACTACAGCTTCAGGCAGCTGACGAACATGTTCGGGCAGGTCGTGACAGACAGCGGCTCCTGATGCAGGATTTCACCTGGACTTTGCTCCGCGAGCTCGTCGACCAAAGACTTCTCTCCTTGGCAAAGACATTATGGCTCTTCCTCCAGCCACTCAGTAAAATAACGGGAGTCGCCGGGCTAAGACACCTTGATTCACTCACAGAACCTCGGCCGTACTCTTTCGACCTAGTCTTCGGTCCAGCACCGCCAAGGATAGAAGAATCTAGGACAAACCCATCGTTATCAACGTACGATGAGCAAGACGTCAGAAACCGCTTATATACCGTTAACCTCTCCTTAAAAGATAAAATAAGGGATAGCCCTACCTTGGAAAGATCGCTTATCGAACAAGTGTGCCGAAGCGGGATATTATCCTGCGGCGTTCCTCTAAACTGCTCTAATGACTCCGAGCCGCGTGTCTGGTTTAAATCTTCAAAGGAGGGGGACCTGCTATTTAGTCCATTTACGACAATGGGCGACGGGGTAATCTACTCCAGATACTTCACTCAAGCCATTTCGTGGAAAGTGCGAAAAGCTGGAAAGCTCGGTGATGATAATTGCGAAGTTTTACATTGTTTGGGTCGGCGGTGTGGATTTTGGCGCTTAGAGGGTCTAGAGCCAAGGGATTATATTCTAGAATAAACCCCGACTAATCCTAGAGAAGGCGTTTATCTTATAGGTCCTATTATTTATATACCCTATCTTCTTATATATATATCCAAGCCCTACTTAAAGAAGATCGAGAAAAGTAGTAAATCTAGGCTTATTTTCGATTAATTCTCTAGTCTATCTCCGTTCTAAAAATACGATCGTATATTAGTAATTAATACTCCCTCTAGGCCTCTATCTCTTTAGCTAATAATAAAGTAGCTACTAGAATATTTAAGTACTATATTTATTTTAAATCTTTCTAATAATAATATTTACTATACTTATTTAAAAAAACGATTATTATTATCGCGCTTTCCTAAAAGTTACTAGGGAATCTCGAGTTACTAAGCGCGTGTAACGGGGTGGTTTAACTCCTACGGGTAAATCACATAGTATATTAAGCACTAAAAGGTAATAGAGATAGATAATTATTAAAGTATCTTTAGCTAAGACTCCTCTCTATTATATAAGTTAAATATAAGGAGATAAGAAAATATTCTACTAAAGGAAAACCTATCCTTATATATTTACCTTAATTATACTAAGCCCTAATATAATCCGGATAATCTAGCCCTATATCTACTATATTACTCTATAATCTACCTAATATACCCTAGATTACCTATATTACTTAGTCCTCTCCTAAATATCCTTTACCTACTAACCCTCGCTATATACCTTACCTATAACCTTACGGGGTTACCCGTAATACAATCCCCTTATTTAGTTATTTTCGTCCCGAAAGTAACTTAATTACCTAAGTATTTTTTCCTTATACTAAGGATTAAGAAACTAACGAACTCCCTCGCTTATTATTATTAGTTAGTCCTAAAACTTAGGATAGCTTCCTTATTAAAACGCTCCTATATTATATAGGGGAAGTATCTAATTAATATATTAAGTATATTTATAGTAGTAATAAGTATAAACTATCTCTACTTAATATTCCTAAGTAGAAATAATTAGAGGAGCAGCGTATAAAATTATATAATAAAGAGAATAAAGCTTTTATAAAGCTTTCTTATCTATAGAAATAAATCTAAAGGATAGAAGTAAACTAAGCGAAAATAGTTTAATAAGAGATAAGGAATATTGAGTTCCTTAAGAAGGAGGAGGAGAAGGAGAAGGAAGTAGTTACTTCTAAAGCTCCTAATAACTTTCTATCCTTTAATATAGGCGAGATTAACTTTTCTGAGTAGGATCCCCTAATAGCGGGTTTTAGTTTTAGAACTATTCTAACTTCTTAAGGTAGTTAAGCGTAGATAGTAATTCCTATATATTTTCTAACTAATTATAGTCTAACTACTTAATTAGGTACCTCTTTTTTCCTTTAATTACCTAGTAATCTAAGATTTCTTTAATATTATATTCCTTATTATCCTAATCTAGGAGGAGCGGTGCAGTCCTTAGTAATATTTTAGGGTTTACTTTCTTAAATAATAATATATAGAATACTAAGTACTTCCTTATTAGTTATAGAAGGTCTAATATATAGTTTATATCCCCTTTACGTTCCTTTATAAGGAACGGTCTTAGCTTTATATAGTTAAGCTTATTACTAGGCCTATTAGTCTTAAAATTCCTATAAAGAAGATATACCCTATCCCCTTTAGAAATATTCGGTCCTTTCAAACGTTTTTAATTATAATATATCGCTAAGCGGTTACTTAGGAACTATAAGTCTTTTTATAATTCTTAATAGATTCGTACTATTTCTTAAGTAGTAATAGTTACTCTCTAAGCCCTTAGTTTAACCCCCCTTAGTAATAAAGTTATATAAGGCTCGAACCTATAATTAGCTCGAAATAGTATTATACCTATTAGGTTAGATAATAATCCGTTATATACTAGCTATATAACTAGTAGATAGGATATCTAATTATCTTAGTAGTAGTTAATATAATATTAGAGATACTACTTTAGTATCTAGTTAGTTCTCTCCGTCTAACTATTAGTCTACGGATAGAATACTATACTTATTTTTATCTTAATTCCTATTATATCTATTAACGATCTCTAAAACTTAGAGGTAAAGAGCTTATCTTAATCTAAGATAATCTCTTTAGGAAGCCTATAGTTAGCTACTACTATTTATAAGAATATATACGCTAGATCTTCTATATCTAATACTTCCTTATATAGTACGAAATACGCTAACTTAGTTAACCGGTTATTAATTACTAAGATTATATTATACTATATACTTATTAGTCGTTCCTTTAACTTAGGGAGTTTAATAATAAAATCCTATATAATACTCTTCTAAGATCTATCTAAGATTACTAGCGATTTTAACTCTTTATAAGGTTTATATTAGGAATACTTCGTTCTAATATATATATTATATTTATTAATATAATCCTTAATATATTTCTATATCCTAGGGAAGTAGAAGTTATACGATATCTTTTTAAGCGTTTTCTTAGTTCCCTAGTACCTATCAGAGCTCTCAGCTTTATAATATATTTTAAAAATCTCTCCTTAAGTACCTATAGGGACGTAAATCTATTCTTAAAAGGTTAGTAGTCTTAGATCTATTTTACTAAATAAGTTATAACTATTAATATCTTTATAGATCTTAAATATAACTTTATCCTTTAATAAATCTTCTAGTATCCTCTTAGTTAAGTCTTTACTTTCGATAGTTATTATCGCCGCTATATATAGTCCGGCTATATTAGGTCTTAATAATCTATCCTTATAACGCGTTAGAACCGTTTTAGAACTCTACTAAATATTTAATATATAATTAGCTCTTCTACTAAGTACGTCTATAGTATTATTCTCGCTACCCTTAATATATTCGATTCTAAAATTAAATATTAATAACTCTTCGTACTACTAAGCTAGACGTCTATTAAGCTCCTTAGTTAATAGAAAGAATATTAAGTTCTT
>JAEUBA010000238.1:0-19458 GCA_018257865.1 Stereocaulon alpinum | reverse complement strand
TTTCTCTTGCGGCTAGGAAAGGCACACTACGTGTACCATCTACTGGTTTCACAAATAATGTAATAGAACACCCTCATTAGTATATATAGATACTAGAATAGGCGTATAAACCAATCAATCAAAAACTATATTAGTAGATAACGTCCTTATATAGGAACTGCGCTACCGCTATTAACGTAGTAGTACTTAATATATAAGCTTCTAGCTACCCTAAGAAATAATTATAAGTAACTACTAAGTAATTCTTATTCTCCCGTAGCAGTATATAGACTACGTCGATAGCTACTTTCTACTATATCTCTAATACCTAAGTTAGATAAAGCGCCTCTTCTTCTCGCTGCGTCGATCGTCGTTAATAGGAATTATATATCCGTATATACGTAGCACTATCTTCGTATAGCGACTCCCACTAGTATCGGTCTATAATATAGCGATAGGTACCTTCTCTACCTTAGTATCTACTATTATTATATAATTCCTATAGAATCTATTATCGGTCTTATAACGAATTAACGATACGCCGTAACAGAATATTCTTACTAGCTTAACGAAATAGATACTTATCTTTAATAAGGAACTTTATTACCTACCGTTTAAACAACCGGAACTCTTTACTACTAAGTATATCTAAGGGCCGCGCTATTATAGCAAGGTATTATATAATCTGCTATAAATACTTAGAGTAGCTACTATTAAGTACTTCTATACTAGTATCTTCCTCTACCGTAATTAGATAGACAGAAATTAGGTTCAGCTTAGTATTAATAAAGTTATTAATATCCTATTTAATAGTACCTTCTTCCTTCTTAGTAGAACTATAGGGGCGGCGGGAGAGACTATTAGTAGTACTATACTTCGTACTAGGAACGTAATATATATTAAAGTCGAAAAGTTAAATCTAAGTAAGCTATCTTATTACTAGTATACCTAGTAGGTCCGTTACTAACTAGTTTAGCTAGGCTACTAGAGTATTCGTATTAATCTTAATAGTAAAATAAACTCCGTATAGCTAAAAGCGGAACTTCTTAAGTACCTTTAATACTCCTTAATATTTATATTTCCCTATATCGTACCTTAACTCCTACTTAGTCTATAGTCCGCTTTTATATCTACTAGGATACCGTTTACCTATTACTAAATCCACTTATTAGAGTACTGCGCCCTATCCTTAAAGACTTATATCTACTGCGAGGATAATCTTACTAGCACCTTTACTATAATTAAGCGTACGTAGGGTAGGTATAGACGTTAGCGCCTCCTTTAAGAGATCTATTAACGCCTACTACTTATCTCCCTATATAAATAGTACTTTACAGCGAAAGAGATAGTAGATTAGTATAGTAATAATAGTAAAATCCTTTACCTATATATAATAGTAGATATACAGCCCGATAAATATACGTATACCTATAAGATTATAACACAGTTCCTAATTAACTACCTTCGTAATCTTTACTAATTTAGGTGATCTTCTACGAGCGTTATATATAAAGCCTATAATCTTAATTCCTTCTATATAGAACTATAACTTTTCACCGGAGATAGTTATACCTAAACGTTTAATATCAGCAAGTACCTTATCTAGATTCTAGATATATTCTAGGACGAATCGCCGTACTCTAGGAATAACTTCGACGTCCTAATATTATAAATACAGGCCCTTTACACTAATATCGTCTAGAAATAGCTAGCAAACAGTCGGAATTAAATTAGTAAGAATCTTTACTATAATACGTACGAACTAAGCAACGGAGTTAGTTATACCTTAGGGTAGTATCGTCTAACGCAGTAAGCCCAGCGGCGTTATAAATATAGTTAAGTTATAGCAGCGACTATTAAATTTAATTTAATTATATCCTAAAAAGAAATTAATTAATAAGGTTATCTATATTCTAGCGAATTCCTCTAAGAATTTATTAACTAACGGCGGAAGATTTATATCTTAGACGGTTACTTTATTAATATTTATAGCTATATTTACTATCCGGTATTTACTAGACTTCTTCTTTACTAGAAACTAAGGGTTACGGTAAGGCCTATAGTATAGTTTAAGTAGACTACTAGATATCCGGTCCTTAAGTATTTTAACTACTATCCTAGTTAAGGCCCTTAGGATCGGAAAACCTAGTGCTTGCTACGCTATATACGGGACCGTTTAGATCTACTATAGTACTACTACTGCGCTGCGTACCTTCCTAATCTCTAAAAAGTCCTAGGATAATACTGCCTCCTAATTATATAGTACTTATATTAGTAGATCCTTCTCCTAAGGTAATAGATTAATACTAATCTATATTAATACTACCCTCTCATTAGTTAAACGCGTCCCTTTAGCTAGTATTAAGAATTTCGGAATTAACTAACGCCTGTATAGTCCCTACTTATAATAATAGCCCTGCTGTTCTCTTTTTAAGATCTTATCTTTCTAACCTAATCTACTAGGACCTATTCTATCTAAGTATAAAGAGTCTACTAGCCGTACCTTCTACGCTTTCTGCTTATATATAGTCTATACTTAGGCTTTATTAGAGTACTACGGTAATAGAATATTAAATCGCTTCGATAGTTAGACTATAGAAGCCTTCGCGAAACTAGTTAATATAAATAAATGAATAAAATTAAAATCTAAGTCTAAAAGTCCTAAAATACCTATAAACTACTTATTCCTTTCCTAAATATCTAAGCTACTAGTCTTCCTTAATATAGATACCAGCCTAGTTCGGCGCCCGCCTAGTCTTTTAAAGTAAAAATATTAGTAATAGTATAGTTCTATAGATAAGCTACTATCGCTAATTAGATAGTAGTTAATATACTACTATCCGCAGAAAAGATTTAAGTAGTTAATAAACCATTATTATTATTCACCGTCCTTATATAAGACCTTCGCTCGAATAGACGTCCCAGAATTAAGTTAAAATCCGAATATTCGACTATAAGTATATATATAGGCGTTATAATATCACCTATCTCTATTAGTATATCTATATAAATACTAACGAATTTCGCCCTATAGCTAGTAGCAGCGACTATACTTAAGTTCTAACTAG
This sequence comes from Stereocaulon alpinum, assembly GCA_018257865.1. Classification (NCBI taxonomy): domain Eukaryota; kingdom Fungi; phylum Ascomycota; class Lecanoromycetes; order Lecanorales; family Stereocaulaceae; genus Stereocaulon; species Stereocaulon alpinum. The sequence continues at coordinate 16,411 of JAEUBA010000238.1, read as the reverse complement.
TTTAGATAGGAAGACTAAGTTTATCTACTATTCGCTAAGATATAAGGTAAATCTCAGTACCGCTATTAATTAGTACCTTTACCCTAGTATCGAAAATAGTAACTTAGACTATTAGATACCCTACTATAACTAGTAGTATCTTAGAACTAAGGTACTATATTCTAGTATTAGGTTCCGTTACAATATTATTCGCCTATAAGGATAGTCTTAGTTAAGTACTACTAGCTTTCAGCTTTAAGATATTACTTCGCTATTATAAATCTCCCGTAGCTCTCTCCGCTAGTATATCTAACTTATCTAAGCTTTAGAAGAATAGTTTATATAACGTAGGCGAGTACCTAATTAACTCATAAACCTTAAGATTATTTACTAGTATATCTAAGATCTTACTTAGTAAGTAAACCGGATTATCTTCGTCTTTTAACTACTTAGTAAGCTTCCAGCGTCTCTCTTTACCGCTAGATATCTTCTAATTCTACTTTATTACCCTAGTACCTACGTCTAGTATTTCTGCGTCCTCTATAGTCTTCGACTAATTATTTCTCTTATAAGCCTATACTATTACTAGGCCTAAGAAATCCTAATTTACTATAGAGGCGGGTCGCCTAAATAGACTTATATTCGTATATTTGCTAGGGCGAATAGTTTTTACAGCTAGGAGACGGTCTTTTCGCGTAGCCTTTCCTTATAGCTGAGAGGAACTTCTGCTACCTAATTATCCTATAGGTCTAGCAGCCCGAACCTCTACTACTACTAATTCCGCTTCGTCGTTAGTATCTATAGTTATATCGCTATCGTATAATTCTCCTAGTCTTAGGGAAGAAGTATATATAGCTAGCGCGTTTTACCTTTCCTACTATCTTCGTACTACGTTTTATATAGCGTTCTCTATAGTTACCTTCTATAGCTATATACGCGTTATCTATAATAGTTCGTTACTATCTCCGCTCTATCCTAGACAAATCTAATTCTCCCGATTTAAATAGATCTTACCTTTAGCACAGGTAGTATTAAAGTTAGCGTAATAGGTTCGATAATACTTACTACTATAGTAGTAATAGTCCTTATTAATTATAGCGCTAGTATTAGATACTATACCTACGTTAAGCCTAGACGAAGTTAGTAATAGCCCTAATCCTTATATTATACCTATATAGTTTACTATTCCTTACGTTATTAATATTAGGTTCTCTAAGGCCTTAGTTATTAATTTAATTCTATTATTATTAATTATAGAGTTCGGTATAGGCTTAGAAATAGGGGTATTATACTAGTCAGTAGGACTAAAGATTACTTTCGTCTAATAGTTATCTATAATACTGCTTAGATTATCTATCTCCGCCTTACTAATAGTAAATCCGTTTATAATATACTCTAAGTTAGCGATTATTAATACGGCCTTTAAAATCTTATTATAGTCTATTATCTCTACGTTATCTAGATTATATCTAACCTTATAGATAACCTTTTCTTAAACCTTTAGTAGGAGGCCTTAGATAAACTATATTACCTAGGTATACGCCTTAAGTTATCTACGTTTAATAAGGTAGTAAGAGATAGTATAAAACTACTAATAGTACTACTTAAGGTTATCTTTTTCTATACGCAGCTTAGCTTTTAATATTTCTAGGAAATTATAGGAGTTAACTTATTAATTATAGTTATACTTCTAGTAGTCCTTCCTTATTACCTTAAATAGCCCTACTCCGTCCTATAGCGAGTATTTTAGAATTACCTTAATATAGTTACTAATTATTCTTTCGTAATACTACGGCAGTTTCTTAAATATTTCCTCTTACGTTAGCCTATATTCGTTATATATTATACTAAACTGCTATAAGAACTTAGTTATATTACTTCCGCTAAAGTATAGGGCTCCGGGGGCACCTAGAAATAGTATTAGTAATAGTATCTAACGCCTAGTAAACGCTACTAGGATTAGTATAGCAGGTGTAATTAGTATAGCTAGTATATCTAGTATATCCGGTTCCTCTTACGTTAGAGGTGGTAAGGTAGAGGGGGAAGAGGATAGGGTATCTATAGAGGTCTTAAGCGATATCTTTAAAGTAACGGAAGAATCTAGTACTAATAATTTCGACTTCCTACTTACTAAGTACTGCTGGTCTATAGGTCTTCTACTCGAACTTATCCTATTAAACGAGAATTCGTTAATAGCGAGCTGGAGAATCCGTAGAGAACTTATCGCTACTAAGATCAGCTGCTGAATTAGAAGTAATAGAGAGATAATAATATATAGCGATATTAACTTAGCTTCCTAAGATAACTATAGATACTATTATTCGCCTTCTTCCTAGGATTCTTACTTTTCTGAAGACTATCGCGTCTATTAATCCTTTTTATCTTCCTAATCCTAGTATTCTAGGCCTATCTGCCTTCCTCTCCTCCTTATTAATACGCTAGCTCCCGACGACCGACTCCTAGTAATCCGCTTTCGTCTAATATTTATTTTCACCGCTATTTTAACCCTTATCTTTTTAGGACCCTAAAGACCCAGACGCTACCTCCGTTACTAAATTAGCAGTATTAGCACGCCTTCCGTCGATAGTGCTAGAAACTAAAAGTATATTCGCAAGTTATAATTTCGTTTTTTAGGGTTAGGATATTTCCTACCGCTGAATTACTGAATTACTGAAAAGAATAGTATATATAGACTATATACCGCCAATTCACTAAATAAGCCTCTTATAAGAAGGCCCCGCCTTCGGCTCTAATATTAATATATAGGGGTAAAGGCGTCGGTTAAGAGGGCTTAATAGTAGAATCGTAAGTATAAGGATACTATATATAAGACGGAGGTAAAAGCGAATAAGACGGAGGTAGAATTAAAGACTATTAACTGTAAAGACTGCCTATTGCTAGAATAATTATATATAGAAAAGAATATATAAATAATCTAAGATACAGTAATATTCGTTACTATATAAAGGTCCCTAAGGCTAAGCCCTTGCTAACTAATCGCTAACTAACTAACGTCTACTAACTAATTACCGCCTACTACCGAGAAGCCTGCAGCTGCACTATCTATACTACTATAGTATTAGTATAGAGGCGAATAGGCGACTCTAAGTCGAACTAATATAATATTAGACTAGAAGCGAACTACTTCTAAAGGGTCCTAAAGGATACCTCTACTTCCTTTAACTATATAAACGGTACTTTATTATAGGTTAAGCTAGTAAGAGGTATAGTAGTTTTTAAATATCTATAGATAAACTTTCGATAGAAATTCGCAAAACTAAGAAATAATTATACCTCTTTCTTATTTAAGGGTATAGGCTACTTAACTATACTTTTTACCTTTTCTAAATCTATCTCTAGCCCTTAGTTAGATATAATAAATCCTAGAAACTTAACTCTTTTTTAGTAAAACTTATATTTTAATAGCTTTAAGTATAGTCCTACTTACTTAAGCTTTCTTAATACCTTTTATACTTACTTAACGTATTCCTTATATATATCTAAGTATACGAGTATATTATTAATATATACTAGGACGAAGTCGTCTAAATATTCTTTTAGGATATTATTAATAAATGCCTAAAATATTATAGGTATATTTATTAGTCTAAATAGTATTATAAGGTATTTATAGAGACCCTATCTTATACGGAAAGCTATTTTCTACTCGTTACCTTTTTTTATTCGTATTTAGTTAAATACTCTTAGAATATCGAACTTAGTAAACTATTTCTTACCTTAGAGTTTATCTTAAAGTTCTCCTATTAACGGTAATAGGTAACTATTCTTTATAGTTATATTATTAAGTACTCTATAATCTATATATAGTTATAATTCTCTACTTAGTTTAGGCACGAATAGGATAGGATATCCTATAGGTAATTAAGATTTTTAAATAAACCCCTTCTATTTATTTTCTTTAATATACTTTATAAGAGTAATAGCTTTATCTTATAATAGCGGGTATATTAGCTTCTTTATAAGTTCTTTACTTAGAATTAGTTTAATCTTATAGTCCTACGGTTAGTACTTAGAAAGAGCTTTATTAATACTCTCTTCCTAAAATAGAGTTCTAAATTCCGTATATTTATTTAGGATTTTTATAGTAGTAGTTTTACTTATAAGTCTAACTTAACTCTATAGTATTATAATATTTCCTAACTTAAAATTATCTTTTATCTCCTCTTAGGTTTAAGCTACTAAGAGAGATTTATATTCTTAAATTAGTAGAACTCTATTTAGTATACTATCTATAAATATTATATTCTAAGAACTCTATCTTATTAATAGGTTAGCTTTCTTTAGCTATAGGATTTCTAGGGTAATATTATTAACCCCTTTTAATACTAAATTAAAGGTATACTTCTTATATCTTCGTCCTATCCTTAGGTTAAGTATTTTAGTACTTCTATTAATAGTTCCTATTATTAATCTATTAAAGTTCGTTAACGCGTATAGCTCGCGCTTTTATATAGGTAAATTATATTTCCTTATAAAACTTAGTTTAATTAAGTCCTTACTTAATCTACTATTAATAATAACCCTTACCGGAATACTATTAACTTTTACTTAGAACCGGAATCTAATATTATTATATAATTTAGTTAAGGTAATCTATTCGACCTTTTTAGTAATTCCGCTACTTAGTCTATTTATTACGGAACCTACTAGTTTTTTATAAACCCTCCTTTAGAGTCCCTAGTAATCAGGTCTTCCTTAATAAACTTATTAAGTAGGATCTTTTCCTAGCGCTTTAGGAGGTTCCTAACCGCTCTATTTAAATAATAGATTAATAACTGTAAATCCTACGGAATAAGTTATTAGTCTAGTAGTAATATACTTCTATCTTTTAGGAACTTAGATCCTTTAGGGAGTTTCTAATAGACTAGATTATCTAGGTCTAGATACTTATCCCCTTATAGTATTTCTTAGATCTTTTAAGCTACTAGAGATTCGAACTCTATAAGTCCCTTTATCTTATCTTAGGTAAAGCTTATAGATAAACTCCTAAAAAGACTTATAAACTTAGTAATTAATAATAACTATTAACCGTTTTCTACTAATTTCTTAGCCTATTTATCGCTTAGCGAGGCTATTAATACCTATATTAGTTTATCCGTAGTAACTTTTCGTGCGTATACCTTAGCTTTATCTAGTTTATTATATAGATTAGTTACTTACTATTCTATATACTCTAGTCGCTATTAATAGGATTCTAGTAGTTCTTCTTAAGTCCTTTAGGTATCTAACCTTAAAGCCTCTATTCTATTAAGGGTTTTATTATCTAATAAGGCTTCTCCCTCTATAAGTTCTTCTAACTCGCTTCCTAAGGATAATTCCTAGCGGGGGTTATTAACTTAATCCTTACTAAAGTATTCTTTATTATTTACTATAGATATTTAGTATCTTAGCTTCTAAGGGTACTATCCTAATCTATCCTTCTTACTAAGGTATATTTAGTACGAATTATTATAGTAAGCCGTCTAACTTAGGTAATTATACTCCTTATTAATCGACTATATTAGTTATTCCGGCTACTCCTATTTATTATAGTTAAGGTTCGTATCCCCTACTATAGCTACCTACTCTTATTAAGGGTACTTATTCTAATAGTATCCTTTCTTATAGTATCTATAGTATTTTACGTTAGATAGGTCCTTCTTTTACTTCTTTCCCTTATAAGGTTTCCTAGAGAATTTCGCTTTTATAGCCGAAATATTCTCTTTTCTCCTAAACCTAGTAACTAGGCCTAAAGACTTCTATTCTATCTTCCTCTTATATATCCTATTATTAATAGAGTAGACTTTAGATACTAATTATATAAAGTTTCTAATATTATTAGAACGAGCGAGCTTATCTTTAACCTCGTCCTTAAGTCCTTTTTAATATATAGTAGCTTAAGCGTCTTCTAACTAATTAAGCTAGTAGGTAATTCCTCTAAATTACGCTATATACTTTATTATAGGTCCCTTCTACTAAAGATTTATAAGCTTATATTCTAGCCTTCTTTCTTTAGTACTATCCCTAAAATAGAACCTTAATAGGTTCCTAATATATATTTTATTAAAGATAATCTTTAAGGACTTATCCTCTATTATATTAGGGTCCTAAATTAAAAGATATTATTTAAGCTAAGGTTAAAGGGCTACTATAGTATCGCCTTTAAGGTATAATAAGTAAAATATATTCCTAGCCTTTATAGTAAAGAAGCTTAGTATATTAAAAGCTATATATAGGTTAATTTATCGAAGAAATATATTTAATCCTCCCTTCCTACTAGAGAACTTAGTAGGAGTAGGTAACTTTATCCCTCTATTACTAATAGTAATTCCTTCCTTAGAAATAGGAGCTAAGTCCTTTCCCTTAAATCTACTTATTACTTTAGGTATAACGCGTCGTCTCTCCCCTAAGGTAGAACTAGAAGTGCTTATACTATATAGTCTAAAGTATAGTATTTAAAGTATAACGGGGTAGTTTAACTCCTACGGGTAAATTATATAGTATATTAAGTACTAAAAGGTAATAGAGATAGATAGTTATTAAATTATCTTCAGCTAAGACTCCTCTCTATTATATAAGTTAAATATAAAGAGATAAGAATATATTCTACTAAAGGAAAACCCTTCCTTATATATTTACCTTAATTATACTAAGTCCTAACCTAATCCGAGTAATCTAGCCCTATATCTACTATATTACTCTATAATCTACCTAATATACCCTAGATCACCTATATTACTAGGTCCTCTCCTAATAGTCCTTTACCTACTAACCCTATTACGTGCCTTGCTCGTGACCTTGCGGGGTTACCCGTAACACCTATCCGAGTCGGATTAGGTTCGGTTCGACTTATATCTAACTTATATCTAACTCAGCTTAGGTCTAACGCTAGGCCCCTTTAGCTTTAGTATAGTACTTAACTAGCGCTAGGGATATTTAGGCCTATAAGCTCCTAAGCTTTTACTTCTTTTCTTTTTTATCTTATTTTCTAAATACTAAGCGTAGCCTATTAGCTAAATCCTAATATAAGGTAGTTTTCTTTAAAGCTACCTTCTCCTACGATTACCTTTAGGTAAGCTATAATATAAAATAGGACTAATACCCCCTCTACTATAAAGTATTAAATCTTACCTATTCTTTTAGACTAAGGTTAAGCTTAGTAAGCTACCTATTAATAAAGAGTACTACCTACTTAATAAGTAAGTACCTACTAATTAAATAATTAGTATATTCTAAAGAAAGCTAGATTCCTATTTTTTTAAAACCCCTAACTACTTTTACGTTAATACTTATACTCGAAAAACTCTAATAATACGCGTAATACTATACTTATATACCCTATTATAAGAGTATATATTAAAGTATACCCCCTAACCGACTAGGATTTCTATCTACCTTAAGGAGTTAATTACTAGTAGCTATACCTTCCTCTTCTAACCCTAATAACCCCCTACTATTAATTAAGACTCCTAAACTAGAAACCTTAGAGGACTTAAGCTTAAAAGAGATCTTTAGGGATACTAAGGATAACCCTACTACTAAAATTACTATTACTATTCCCCTATCTAGTAATAAGATAGCTAACTAAATACCCCTCTTTACCCTAGCTTAGTAAGCTATTATTACTACTATTATTATAATAGCTTTAGTAGAATCCTAATTTAAGTAAGCTACCTCTACTCTAACCCTATCTCTAAATAATTAGCGTTAATAGAGGTCCTTTACTGCTAACCTCTAGCTATTAGTAGACTACTACCTTTCTAAGCCCGTACCTAGCGGGATAGCTATCGAACTATTAAAAATCTAATACCCTTAATCCTACTTTAGTAACTATACGGGGGAAGTCGAATATAATATATAGAAAATAGATATAAAGATCTTTATAAAGGAATACCTTATAAACTTTTAGGATAAAGCTAAGTAAGTCTCTATATATTATAAGTATATTATAGGAGAGGCGAAAACCCTAATCCTTTAATATATAGACCTAACTTACGTATCTTCTATACGTAATACCGCTAATATATTAAAGGTACTAAATTAGCGTTTCTTTAACTATAACTACGTCTAGTCTACTTATTATATATACTATAAGCTTAAGATAGGTTCTATAAACTATAATAATTTTCGGGTAAAGTTTACCTACTTAGCGACTACTAAAAAGATTAGTACTAAGCGTTAGTTTAAGAATCTATATAAGAAAATCTCTCCCGCCTTAAAGAGAAGCGTCTATATAGAAAAGTATAAGATAGGTAAGGACTATAGTACCTTAGATAAGTATCTCGCTATCTCTAATTAGGAAATATAAAATATTAGGTCTAAAGAGGTAGCTAGTAGGCCTTAGATAGGAATAAATACTAACCCTTAGGGTATCCTTAAGATAAGGAGCTAGTAAGTCCTCTTACCCCCTCCGACCTCTTATATAAATCGCTAAGTTACCTTTAGAGGTATAACTACCCTTCCTTATTTACCGTCCCCTATACCGGTAGTACTAGCTTCCCCTAAGACGCCTACTAACTCGCTATATAATAACTATAGTAAAATTAGCTACTAGGCGAACTTTAACTATCCCTAGAAGTATAGCTAATAGTCTCTTAAGAAGAAGATTTCGGAGATTATAGTTAGTAAGGAAATAGAGTCTAATAAGCTATTAGAAAACTCCTAGGCCGTAGTAAAGTCTTTAGCTATAGTAAGAGCCCTAATTTATAGAAGGACTTATAATTTAACTTTTAGGCCCTTATTAGAGGCCGCTAGTTCCTAGTTAATATAGAGTTAAGATATAATAGATCTTTCGTTAAAACCTTTTTATATATTAATAGTAGAGCTAATATTTTTAGTATAATTAAAACCTCCCTCGCCTTCGCCCTTTCTAAGTCTTTTAGGATCTACTTTATTAAGCTTTCTAAGCTAATTATCCTAACTAGCTATAATAGCTAAAGCGGCTCTCCTATTATAGTCGCTCTACTTCTTATAATAATAATTAACTATTATTATATTAATTTTCTATTCCTTATTACTAACTTAGGTTAGACTAATATTCTTATTAGTTAGAAATTCTTAGAGTACTATAATATTAAGTAAGTCTATACTAAAGGGAAGAATAGCCTTAAATAGCCTACTAATATAACTATTTAGTAGTACTTTAATAAGAGAGTACTCCTCCTAATAACTCCGCCTAAGAAACTAATTTCCTTAGTATACTAATAAGATACTAAGTATTAAGACGCCCTTTTTAAGGTAGATAAGTATTACTATAGCTAAGCTAGGCTTACCTTTATTAACCCTAAGCTTTTAATAGATAGCTAGATTAATACCTTATCCTAAAGTATACTACCCTCCCTATAGTTAGCTTTAGTTTCTCCCCCTTACTTAAGATTACCTAATTTATATAGCGGTAGGCCGTTAAGTTTTATATAAGACTTAGAGAAACGCCTCGCTAAAATAGAGGACGCCCTCTAAGGGCTAAATATATTAGTTATATTAAGTCTAAAGATATTACTAGCTAAGACTTAACGCCCTAGCTACGGTACTTATATAATAGATATTATCCTAATTTCTACTATCGCGATATCCTATTTCTACCTTAGTAAGAAGTTTAGGAGACTTCCTAATTCTAATACTTTTATCGCCTCTATATAGGATTTTAAAGGCGAAATTAACTATAGAGTAGACTAATACTAGGAGTATCTTTTTCTTAAGCTTACTATAATAGATATAAGCCTCTTACCCTAAAAAGTACTTAAGATTAAATATTAGACTAATAAGGACTTAGTAAAGACTAAGCTTCTATTATAGTACTAGGAGTTCGTCTCTCTCTTTTTATAAAGAGACTCTAATATATTAGCTAATAGAAGGCTAGGTATAGACTATAAAATTAAGCTTACTAGCTTAAATACCTTAATATTTAAGCCGCTATAAAAGATAACTAATAAGTAACTCTCTAAGGCTAAATACTATATTATAGACTACCTCTATAAGGGATTTATCGAGCTATCGAATATACTATATATAGCTCTAATACTTTTCGCTAGAAAGGAAGATAGTAGCTTATATTTCTATATTAATTTTTAGAAGCTTAACGACCTAACTAAGAAAGATCCGTACCTACTCCCTCTAATAGATAAGATAATAGCTTAAATCTATAAGGCTAAGATCTTTATAAAGATTAATATTTAATAAGTATTCTACTAAGTAAGGATTTATTAAGACTTAGAGGACCTTATTAGCTTCTATAGTTAATATAGTACCTTTAAGTATAAGGTAATACTATTTAGGTTAACTAACGCTTTAGCTACCTTCTAGCGCTTTATTAATAATATTTTAATAGAGTACCTTAATAACTTCTACTTAGCCTATATAGATAATATCCTTATCTACTCTAAGACTTCTAAGGAGTATAAGATTTATATAAAGAAGGTTATAAAGATCCTATAGACTAATAACCTATAAATAGATATTAAGAAGAGCGAGTTTAATATTTAGAAAACTAAGTTTCTTAGCTTCGTCGTTAGAGTTAACGGTATTAAGGTAAATCTAAAGAAGGTCGCCGTTATTAAGACCTAGTAGTATATAAATAATATATAAGGTATCTAAAGCTACCTAGGCTTCTATAACTTCTATAGAAGGTTTATTTAAGGGTATAATAAGATTATAGCTCTACTTATCTACCTAATAGTTAAGGATATACCCTTCTACTTTAATAATATCTATCGCTATATATAGGACTCCCTCTACTAAGCCCTTCTCTCTACCCCTATCCTTAAGTATTATAATCCCTATAAGGAAACCCGCCTTAAGACGGATTCCTTAGATAGAGTAGTCGCTAGTATCTTATTATAGAAGTATAAGAATAGCCTCTTCTACCTAATAAGATACTTCTTTAAGATAATAGGCGATATAGAGCTAAATTACCTAATCTATAATAAGGAATTACTCGCGATTTTCTACTCCTTCTAGTAGTATAAGCCGGAGCTCCTTAGGGTATAGAAGTCGGTTTACGTATATACTAATTATAAGGCCTTAGAATACTTTATAACTACTAAGGACCTTATAGCCTACTAAGCTCGCTAGGCTAAGTTCTTTACTAACTTCTACTTTATAATTATATACCGTACGGGTATTACGAATACGGTAGCGGATATACTATCTTATAGAGAGTAGGATATTACGCCTTTAGAAGCTTATAAATATATAATCCGTAGCTAATAACTCCTCCTAAATAAGAAGGTTAACTCTTAGATACTAAAAGAAGTTACTATCTCTTCCCTTACTACCTATTTAGACTATAACTTAGTTTAGATTATAGAAAAGGTTAAGCTATTACCTATTACTACGCTAGTAGACCTAGAAGAGCTAGAGGAGTACTTAAAAGGCGAAGTACCTAATCCCGCCTTAGTAGCTATATATAATATTAAGGGCTATAATATTATTAACTAAGTAATTAACGCTAATAAGAACTCGCTAAAGCTAGAACCCTTATATAAGTAAGCCCGCAGCGACTACCTTAACTACGACTTAAACTATAGTAAGCTATACTTCTAAGGTAGACTTAAAGTACTAATAGAGCTACTAAAGCTATAGATATCCCTAATCCGCTATATTTACGCCTAGCTAGCTATCGCGTATATAGGGATTAGTAAGGTTAAGATAGTCCTATCTAGATAATACTACTAGAGGAACGTTAGAAATAATATAGCGTAGTATATCGCTAATTATAGCTATACCTAAATAAAGGCTTATAGAGATAAGACTCTAAGCTTCCTAAAGCCCCTAGAGATTCTAGCCTATCTATATTAATACTTAATTATAGACTTTACTAAGCTACCGCTAGATAAGGCTAGCTACGACTTTACTTTTATAGTTATAGACCGACTATTAAAGAAATCTCTCTTAGTATTATACTATAAAATTATTATAGTAAAGGGAATAGCCGAATTATTCCTTACTTACTAGATTTATTATTAAGGTATACTTAACTCTATTATCTTAAACTAAGGGGTATAATTCGTATTAACTTTCTAGAAGGAGTACTACTAGATCCTAGGCACTAAGGTAAAGCTTACTATATTATATAATCTAAATATTAATAGCTAAACGGAGATTATAAACTAGTATATAAAATAGCGCCTTCGCCTATTCTATATATACTATTAGGATAACTAAAGCTGGATACTACTAATTATAGATTTAGCCTAGCTAACCCTACTATACGAATCTCTAGGTATTACGCCCTTCTAGCTATTAAACGGGTATAAGCTATATACCTCCTAAGACCTCTATAATCCCGATCCCCCCGCTACCGCCTTAGAGAAGCTAAATTATAAGGACGCTATATAAGTCGCCTTATATATAGAAAATATAATACGATTTATATACTCCTCCTTATAGTCGTAGTAGGATAAGATAAGACGAATAGCTAACTATAAGTATTATAAGGTAAACTAAGATATTAGAGACCTAGTACTAGTAGATACTTAGAACTAAAGAGTAGATTAACCCTCCTATAAGCTCTCTAATAACTAGTATAGCCTAGTTAAGGTCTTAGAAAAGGTTAGTTAAAGCTAGAAGGTAGAACTCCTAAAGGACTAGATAATCTAGCTAGTATTCTACTCCTACTCCCTCCGTAAATACCCTAATAATCCCTTACTAAGGTAGTAATACCCTAACCTAGCCCTAATATAGCTACTGCCGGAATAAGATAAGTAGGAGTTAGAGGAGATATTAGGCTCTAAGCTAGTTAGCTCTACCTTAAAGTATTAGATTAAGTAGAGAGGTATTAATAAAGACTTAGAATAGTATCCCTACTCTAATATAATAATAGCGCCTTATATATTAAAGGCCTTCTACCTATAGTATCCTAATATAAAAGGCCCTCTATAAGTACTCCCTACTTAGCTGAAGGCCTATAATAATAGGATTAATAACTATACCTACCTTAATAATAATCGTCCTATAATAGTAACTACGCAGACGCAGTTTTTTAGAGGGGGGGGATAGTATTATAATCCTAATCTAAGGGTCTTTAATAGCTTACTAGTCCTTTATTACTTACTAGTATTTATACACCCTATCTAAGTTAGACTAAGTTTAGTTCGACTTATATCTAACTTATATCTAACTTAGCTTAGGTCTAACGCTAGGCCCCTTTAGCTTTAGCGTAGTACTTAACTAGCGCTAGGGATATTTAGGCCTACGAGCTCCTAAGCTCTTACTTCTTTTCTTCTTTATTCTATTTTCTAGATACTAAGCGTAGCCTATTAGCTAAATCCTAATATAAGGTGGTTTTCTTTAAAGCTGCCTTCTCCTGCGATCACCTCTAGGCGAGCCGTAATATCTACTACCTAGAAGAGGTAAAAGTTAAGGATATCGGGTCTAATACCTAGAAGTCCCCCTATTAGGGCCCTTATAGCGTATCTACCCCTTATAAGTAGCTTTATTACCTTTAACTTTACCTTATACTTAGACTTCTATATCTTTAGGGGTTTTATTATTAGTTCTACTTTATTAAGGAGTCTAAACTAGGAGAGTTATTCCCTAATAAGTTAATATTATATTAGGAATCCTATCCTAACTAGTTATCTTATTACCGCCCTTATACTAATAACCTTAACTAGTATAACTTAAATATTATAGATCTTTACCTCCTTTATAAGCTTCTTCTAAGTATCGCTAAGTTTTAGGTAGTATAGGAGAATATATTTTATATCCTAGTTCCTCTAGCTATAGCTATAGTAGGTACTATAAATCTTAGATATCTTTACTTTATATAGAAAGTAGTTAAATCTATTTCTACTACTATTATTAACTCTTAAGCGTGTACGCGTTATAGCTACGCTAACGTAATAATATTAGTTAGGGTCTAGGGGCTTAGTAATAGTATTACTACCTAGGACCCCCCCGTATTTTAGGGATCTTATTAGGGGCCGGCCTAGAGCGAGTCGATAGGGGTATTATTAGACTAGGAGAATAAATCTAAGGAAGGAAAGCTATATATATAGAGCGTACGTATAATATATAAGGAACGTAGCTCGGTAGGCGCTAAGGCTAAAGAGGCCTAGCGTTAGACCTAGGCTAAGTCGAATATAAGTCGAACTAAACCTAGTCCGACTTAGATCTAGGCTAGAGTATATAAATATTAGTAAGTAATAAAGGACTAGTAAGTAACGAAAGGCTAGCCCGTAATATTACCCCCCCCCTTAAGAAAGTATTAACCCTAATACGTATAAGTAGTCTCCTATTAGCTAGGACTACTAGGCTTTCTAAGGTAATAGCGGTAAAAGTCTATAACTATATTAGCTATTATAAAGCGGAAGGCGAATATTAGTGCTAGGCCTAGTATACTTAGTAGGTTTCTAGTATACTAGGCGAAGTTCCTAGTACGCTTAGTAAGCGGGCTTAGCTAGGGACTTAAAGAATTACGTATACCTTAAATTCCTTCTTACCTCCTTAATTATTAGCTCTACTAGTAATCTATAAATTATACTTATACTTACCTATCTATTAAACCTATAATAGTATTTACGTACTTAGTAGCTACGTAGCTTTATATAAAAGAGGACTTACTACCTTATAGTTCTAATAACTCCGTTCGTATAGAGCTGCTTAGTTAGTAATAGTAAGTATAACCTAAGAGTCCCCTATCAACCTATAAAGTTATAGTATTATACTATAGGAAAGTACTACTAATATTATAACCTTATAAGAAGAGGTTATTAACCCTAAAGAAGCTATTAATAGAGGAGATATACCCTCTAGCTATACTACTAGCGAGAGTAGTAACTAAAATAATAATATACCTCTAGTCCTTATACTAGTAAGCGAAGACCCCCGCTTTATAAGTCTAACTTAAAAGTAATATTATTAACTTATACTACTTAAGGCTAAGAAGTAGGTAGCTATTAAAAAGTTTAAACTTACTAAATTTAAATATATATAAGGGTACTATTATAAGTATAGTAATAACTACTACTATAATACGTCTTATAAGCGAGTAAGTATTACTAAGGTATCTAAAATATAGTATCTTACCTACTATAACTAGTAGTTATATTTATTTAAGACTATAAGGATTATATCGCCTTAGTATAACGGGGTAGTTTAACTCCTACGGGTAAATTATATAGTGTATTAAGTACTAGAAGGTAATAGAGATAGATAGTCGTTAAATTATCTTAAGCTAAGACTCCTCTCTATTATATAAGTTAAATATAAGGAGATAAGAAAATATTCTATTAAAGGAAAACCCTTCCTTATATATTTACCTTAGTTATACTAAGCTATAATATAATCTAGGTAATCTAGCCCTATATCTACTATATTACTCTATAATCTACCTAATATACCTTAGATTACTTATATTATAGGTCCTCTCCTAAGTATCCTTTATCTACTAACCTTTTATTATATATCTTACCTATAACCTTATAAGGTTACCTATAATATAATCCCCTTATTTAGTTATTTTCGTCCTAAAAGTAACTTAATAACCTAAGTATTTCTTCCTTATATTAAGGATTAAGAAATTAACGAACTCCCTTACTTATTAATATTAGTTAGTCCTAAAGCTTAGGATAGCTTCTTTATTAAAATACTTTTATTTATAGTATACTAACTTAGGTCTTCTATATTATATAGGGGAAGTATCCGACTAATATATTAAGTATATTTATAATAGTAATAAGTATAAGCTATCTCTACTTAATATTCTAAAATAGAAGCGAATAGAGGAATAGCGTACTAAATTATATAATAAAGAGAATAAAACTTTTATAAAGCTTTCTTACCTATAGAAATAAATTTAAAGGATTAAGGTAGACTAAGTAAAGATAATCTATTAAAAGATAAGGAATATTAAGTTTTTAAAGAAGGAGGAGGAAAGGGAAAAAGAAGCTATTACTTCTAAAGTTTTAAATAATCTTCTATCCTTTAATATAGGTAAGATTAACTTTTCTAAGTAGGATCCCCTAACTATAGATTTCGTTTCTAAAACTACTCTAGCTTTTTAGGGTAGTTAAGCGTAGATAGTAATTCTTATATATTCTCTAACTAGTTATAATTTAACTACTTTATTAGATACCTCTTTCTTCCCTTAATTACCTAATAATCTAGAATTTCTTTAATATTATACTCTTTATTATCTTAATCTAAGAGTAGTAGTACGGTCCTTAGTAGTATTTTAGGGTTTACTTTCTTAAATAGTAATATATAAAAAACTAAATACTTCCTTATTAGTTATAGGATATTTAGTATATAGTTTATATCCCCTTTATATTCCTTTATAAGGAATAGTCCTAGCTTTATATAATTAAGCTTATTGATTGATTGATTGATTTATACGCCTATTCTAGTATCTATATATACTAATGAGGGTGTTCTCTTACATTATTAGGAAATCTAGGGGGGTTGAAGGCCCTCTAGACGCGAAAGAAACCTT
>JAEUBA010000237.1:0-19797 GCA_018257865.1 Stereocaulon alpinum | reverse complement strand
AACTTCTATCTAACTTAGATAGAATTCTATCTAAGTTAAACGAAACTATCTAAGTTAAACGAAATTTTCCTACCTTTTTAAATAGTTACTACTATAACTATACCTCTAGCTATAGTTCCCCTACGTAAGACGAATATCGCTGTTTTATTTATATCCTTAATAAGTATATACTGCCTCTACCCTATTAGCTTAGGACCTTAAGACCTTAGATACTACCTACTTAAGTATCTATTAATAAATATATATAGAGCCGGACTTACTAGATTCGCTATAGTATATTAATAATATATACTTTACCGCCGGCTCTTAAGTTATATAGGTATAATATAGAGTTATATTATTAGCTTAACTAATTAAATTAGTTCTTTAACTTAGTTAATAATAATTAGATACCTCCTTCCGTTTATAAGATATCTTATAAAGAGAATCTCTACTAATAGATATATATTAAGCTAGCGGAACTATATCCTCTATAGTAGTAATAATATTTAGATTTATTAGAGATAACTAATTTAGGTTAGGGAAAGTAGTAGGTAGTATTAGCTAGGTCTTTATAGTATAATTTTAAGATATAAATATTATATTAGTAGTCTTAAGTTAAATAGTACAGTTTCTCTATACTCTCTAATTTAAATAATAAGGTCTACTATTTATAGTATTTAAACTAGTCCTTAAATTTATACTTTCTATCTTTATTATTACTATTAATTAACCTACCTAAAGTATTAAATCCTATAGTACTATATCTAGTCCGTATCTATATTTATACTTCTAGAGGTATAGATAAGGAGGGAATAAAATAATTATAGTTTCCTTATTAATATATCTATATAAATAATTTATCTCGCTTCTTAGAATATATAGTTAAGTTATACTATAGCTATTTACTAGGAAAATACTTTTTAAACTACTAAAATAAGGTTAGTATATAGTTAAGGCGGAATAGCGGAGGAGATATAGACTTACTACTACTAGAATATATATAATAATAGGAGAGCTAGTAAATATAACTAGTTTCTTTAGTTACTTATAGAGATCTTCCCTTAATAAGTTAATTAACTCTTTAAGTTTTACTAACTTTAGTATATTAGCGGTGAGTTTATTAATATATTTAATATAAATACTATCTAGTAGTATCTTAACCTAATTCTATATTAGGCTAGCTAACTCTATAAAATCCGTATAACCCTTACCGCTATAATATAAATCCCCCCCTTTAAGCTTATTCTAAGTAAGACTAAGGTTATTAAGCTAAGCGAGTCCTAAAAGGCTTATAACTATAGTAATAGTATATAGTCTATATACGCGTTTAAAGTAGTTAATAATTATTAATATAGGTATCTCCTTATTAGTAGTATAAGTAATTAAGTATTCTTTAGTATATTTAGCTTTTACTATATCTTAGATCCTCTAGTCCTTAGCGCGAAGAGCTATCTTTTATACTAATAAAGGCGGGTATATAATATAATAAATCTTATAGGGAGGTAGTTATACTAGATTAGTAGTCCTAAAGATATCTTAAGTATATAGTATTTTATTCTTAATATACGGATAACTAATATTCTATTTATAGGCTAATAGAAATATATTATAATAACTCTATAGCTTATTAGAAATATTACCCCCTAAGTTAAGATACTTAAGTTTAAGTCTCTTAAGACGAATATTCTCTACTTTTTATACTTTCTTAAATATAATCTTATCTTCTATTATAGTTATATCCTCCCTCTTTTTAGCTTTAATCTCTCTAGCGAGAGATTAATAAGTTTAGTAGTATTAATATTATTATATATTCTACCTATATAGGTATAGATATACTATAGCTTTAATATTAGATATTAAGTATTAATTATCTTAGACTATTCCCTTAACTAGTTCCTAATAACTTTAGCTAGTATAATAACTAAAATAAACCCTTTCTTTACTAATCTAGTCTAAAAGGCTACGCTTTTCTTAATTTTCTTAATATATAGATAACTAATATCCTATTAATTAGTAGAGGGATATATATTATTACTACTCTATACCTTTAACTTTAAAGGTAGGAGATACTTAGTATAATAGATTAATACTTTTAGAGTAGTAGTTATAGATAGTATTAGAGAGCCTACTAGTACTTTAAACCTAATTATTAGCTAGTATAATAATAAAAATAAAACCTTTCTTTACTACCCTAGTTTTAAAGGCTGCGCTTTTCTTAATTTTTTTAATATATAGATAACTAAAATCCTATTAATTAGTAGAGGGATATATATTATTATTACTCTATACCTTTAACTTTAAAGATAGGAGATACTTAATATAATAGATTATATTATTCCGCCTCTTTAGCTTCTAAGAGAGTAAACCTAAGCTAATTTATATTTAATAGCTAACTATAGATAGCGCTATACTATCTATTCTTAATACTATTTTATTACCTAATAATAATATTCTATTACTATACTAAGGTTATTTTTAATCTTAGGTTTATAGAATCTTTTAGAGAGAATAAGGTAAGTTAAGATCTACTTTATAAATTAAATTATAATTTTAAAGTAGAGTACTCGCTATTAGTATATTTCTAGTTAGATCTTTTATATATTAGGCTATATAATCTATATATTCTATATATAGCGCTATTATAAAATAGTCTCAGCTATATATAGTTCCTATATAGGTAGCGTATTATAGGATTATTTAGAAGGGTACCTAATCTTTTTAAAAAAGTAGACTGAATAGAAGAAGTTCCCTAAGGTACCTAATAACTACTATAATTTATAATAAGGATAGATATTATCTCGCTTATCTCTCTAAGTATTAGTAGAGCCTTTCTTAATCTTTTTAGCCCTCCTAGCGCCTTTAAGTTACCTTTAATTAAGAGGTAGTAGTATAATAAGCGTATTATATAATATATAGCTTAGATTTAGGTTAGTTTAACTTAATTAGTATAGGATATATTATATAAGGCTAAGGTAGTATTTAATAGCGGGAAAATAATAAGGTAGAGGTTAAAGTACTTATATCTAATTATAATCCTACTATTCTAATACCTTTAAATCTTTAGTAGCTACTCTATCTACTACTACCCTAACTATCTTAATATTATATAACTTTAGAACCCTACTATTATAGGCTTTATTAATCTTTAATACCTTCTCCTTATTCTCTTCTATAGTATCCTCTTCCTCCTCTTATATCTTTTCTTCCTAATTACTAGTACAGCCGCTGTTATTTATATTAGAATAGATAAGTATAGGATTATTTAGAGGCTAAGTAGGAATACTAGTAGGCTCGCTTAATTAAGGGGGAGAATTTATAAGGCCTTAGGGTAAGGGATTTAGTAGGAGAGGTAGTAAAGTCTTTATATAAAGGATTCTATATATTATAGGTTTTCCCTTTAGGTCCTACTATAAGAGAAGAATATTTTAAGTAGTAGAAAATAGTAAATATACCTTAATAAGGTTAATTTAGATAGGCTATATTACCCTTAATAGATACTATTATACCTATTAGTAAATATCCTAACTATTTATTAATATACTATAACTAACGGAATACCCCTTATATAATATAAAGCTCGTAGCGCTAGTAACTACGCGAATATATATTATAGATTATATTTTATAAATCTTCGTCTATAGTTATCTCTATAATCTTATTAGCTATATAGATAAGGGTACTCCCCTAGGTATTATCTTTAGCGGTCTAGAATTTCTTAGATACTAGGAACTAGATTAGAGTATTATAACTAAGCTAGTCCTAAAGCTAGTTAGCGTTAGTAAGTAAAGTATTATATATAATATACCGTAGTAGGATAAGATAGAATTTATTATTAAGTATATAACTAATTTTAAGGATAATATAAGGCGGGTAGGTATTATCTAGGATTAAAGCTAGTATAAAGAATAGTCTAGTATAATTAGATTACTTAGTATAGGTATTATTATATCTATACTTTTTTAAACTAAATAAGTTATAAGACTCCTCTAAAGGTTATTTACTAGTATATTAGTTAGCTACTCTAAGTACTTTATTAAGTAGTCTTATAAGTATATATATTACTTTATCTCTATAAGGTAGTATATAGTCGGGTAGATTAAAGTTAGTAGTAATAGTATTAAGGACCTTAGTAAGGTCCTAACTAAAACCTTAAAGATTTCCGCCTTAAATAGCAGTACCCTATAGGCGGTCTTTAAGTACTTAATAGAGGGTACTAAATAAACTATTACTATATTATAAGCCTCTATAGATATTAGGGAAGTTCTATAGGATTTTAGTTAGACTACTAGACTTTAGCTTACTAATAAGTATATAGAAATTAGCCTTAGTTAGCGTAGGCTCTAATATTATATTAACTTAAGAGTTAATTTAAGAAGGATTAGTAGTAACTCCTTTAGTCTATTAAGAAAGCTAGTAATTATCTATATAGTATCTAAAAATTCTAGTAGTCCTAGGTTAATCCTTTAGTTATAGGAAGTATTATAAGTTAGTCTTAAAAAGAATATTATAAGCTTTAGATCTTAAGTTACTAACTAGCTAATCTCTAGGCCTATATTAGCCTTAGTTAGCGTAGGCTTTAGTATTATATTAATATAAGAGTTAATCTAAAAAGGACTAGCTATATTAGATAGTATTATAGATAATTCTAATATATCTATAATAAGAATAATAATAATAGTATAAATAAAAGAGGAAGAAGTTAAGTATTCTTCGCTAAGTTAGAGAGAAGAAGAATACTAGAGTATAGGACTTAGTAGTATTAATATACTATAATTAATTAAGTTTACTAATATACTACGGA
The DNA here is from genome assembly GCA_018257865.1 of Stereocaulon alpinum. Taxonomy (NCBI): domain Eukaryota; kingdom Fungi; phylum Ascomycota; class Lecanoromycetes; order Lecanorales; family Stereocaulaceae; genus Stereocaulon; species Stereocaulon alpinum. The sequence goes on along the minus strand of JAEUBA010000237.1, from coordinate 15,014 downwards.
AACAGACGTAAGGTATACCTATTATTTAATATTTTATATAGGCCCGCCGTTTTACTAGAGTATAGTTAGTAGGAGCGCGATTAAAGTAAAGGGTAAGATATATAATACCTTATATATACGCCTTAATATAAAATAAGATAGGATTCTCGCCTCTATTATATATCTATAAGGCAGCCGCCTTAAATTTGCGGGCGTAATTAACTTCGATATTATTTTTACTAATATAATAAAAAATCTAGTCTATTAAGCTATTATAGATACTATCCTTATATAAGACCTCTTTAAATATTCTAAATTTAAGCTTATTTAAGGTAATACTAGCTAGAGGTTTTTTCTCCTTAATAATATTAGAGACGAAGAAAAGCGTATCCGCTATTATCTCTATTAACTAGATATAGAATCCTGTTTTACTAAAGGTAAATAGATATATTATAGATAAAGTACTATTTATAAAGTAAGACTATATAGTATACCTTCTATAATTATAATAGTAATTATAGGTATTATTAATCTTTTTAGTTATACCTAATTTATAACTCTCTAGCTAGTATTAGGGGATTATAGGTATAAAAATAGAGGGAAATACTATTTCTAGCTACTATAAGGCTTCGCTAAGTTTAGCCTAGTTCTCTAGTATCCCTAAGGATATACTAATAATATATCTCCTTTCTATCTCTTTCTTTAATATTATTCGAATCTCCTTATAGTAGGCCTATTCGACTATAAGGCTATATAAAATAACTAAGACTATCTAATTCCTAGGGTTAGTATTATTATAGAATTCAGTAGAAGGTAAAGAGGCTTAAGAGGAGGGGGAAATAGCAGTAGCGATAGCTAGCGCCTTATACTAGTATTCTATAGTAGGTATATATATATAAGATAGAGTATTAACTAATACGTTAGTAGTAAGAGATAGGTATATTAGAAAGGATTAAAAAGGTAATATAGAATATATAAAGAATAATTCTAAACTACTAGGCCTACTTAGGATTAGTATATAATAAGCGATATCTAACTTAAATACTAAGTATATTAAGTACTATTTAACTTAATATTAAGAGTTACCTAACTTAAATAGTATCTAATACTTAATATTATTTAACTTATAGGAGGCTATTCCCTATATAGTATCTATATTAAGCGTAGGCCTAGCTACTTAACTTTTAAGTAGATTTCCCCCTTTATTTATAAGTATATTAAGTACTATTTAACTCGATATTAAGAGTTACCTAACTTAAATAGTATCTAATACTTTATATTATTTAACTTATAGGAGGCTCTTCCCTATATAATATTTATATTAAGTATAGGCTTAGCTACTTAACTTTTAAGTAACTATCCCCCTTTATTTAATAAATTAAATAGCTTACGCTTAGCTTACGTTTAGACCCTAACTCCTAAATTAGAGCGTCTAAGTTAATAATAAATAATATTTCGTTAATATATATATTATTCTTTCCTTTACTAGCTAATATAGCGCTTATAAGACTAAGCTTACTAGAAGGCTCCTATTACTTTAAACCTTATATTAAAGTTATATCTATATTACCTATTCTTACCTATATAGTATTAGTACTAGTCTATACTCCTATATAATTCTTTATATATAGTACCTCCTCCTTCCTATACTATTAGCGCTATTATTTATAGTTATAATACCCTTAGTTAGATATAACTTAATTAGGATAATAGAGCTCGCCTATTAGAGCTAAAGGCTGCTTCCGCTTCGGATTAAAAACTAGTAACGGAGGCGGTAGATCTTTAATAGGCGGCTTTATACTATTAAATTACTTAGGCTTAATATAGGCTTTAGATATTAGTAGAGCTATAAAGTCTTCTTTTAGGTTCGCTAACCCTATAGGGAATATAAGATATAATAGTAAAAATTAATTTTTATACTAGCTTTTAGTAACCTTTTTTAGATATCTAGCTAATCTTTATTATCTAGCTTACTTATACGCCTATCCCCTCGTTATATTATCTCTACTCTATTTAAATAATACCTTCTAATCTACTCTATCTATATTATCCGTAATAAAGTAGTAGTTATACGTCTTTAAATTTCGCTAAGATAGCTGAACTACCCGCCTATTATACTAAATATTATAGAATTATATCTAGTCTATATCTATATTTATACTTCTAAATATATAGGTTAGGGTAATACTAGTTTTAAGGATATATTTTATAAAGATAAGGAAGCGCTTATCGTCCTCTTCTTAAAATAGCTATATATATAATTTATCTCGCTTTTTAGGAGGTACGGTTAAGCTATACTATAGCTATTTACTAAGAAAATACTTTTTAAACTACTAGAATAAGGTTAGTATATAGTTAAGGTAGAATAATAGAGGAGATATAGACTTACTACCGCTAGAATATATATAATAATAAGAGAGCTAGTAAATATAACTAGTTTCTTTAGTCGCCTATAGAGATCTTCCCTTAGTAAGTTAATTAACTCTTTAAGTTTTACTAACTTTAGTATATTAGCGGTAAGTTTATTAATATATTTAGTATATATACTATCTAGTAGTATCTTAGCCTAATTCTATATTAGACTAGCTAACTCTATAAAATCTATATAACCCTTACTATTATTATATAAAGCCCCCCCTTTAAGCTTATCTTAAGTAAGACTAAGGTAGTTACGCTAAGAGAATTCTAGAAGACTTAGGATAATAGTAGTAGCGCGTAGCTTATAGGTATATTTAAAGTAATTATTAATTATTAGCGTAGGTATCTCCTTACTAGTAGTATAAGTAAGTAAGTATTCTTTAGTATATTTAGCTTTTACTATATCTTAGATCCTCTAGTCCTTAATATAAAGAGCTACCTTTTACTCTAGATTTAGGAAGTATATAATATAACGAACTTTATATAGAGGTAGCTTAATAAGCTTAGTAGTCCCTTTAATATCTCTAGTTATAGGCGTCCGCTTAATTTTAATAGAGTTTAGGATAGCCTTTATATCTATAATATTCTTATTATTCTTACTCTTATTAACTAGATTCTTTCGCTTTTAGTAGCTAGCTATTATTTTTCTAATAGCCTTAACTTTAGTATAAGTTAGATATTAATAATCCTTATAATCCTCCTACTATAGCTACTTAATTATATAGATTATAGCTACGTAGTTACCTAGGTTATATATTTAAGGTATAGTAGAAAAACCTTATACCTAGGGTAAGGATATCCTATATAGACTTATATACTAATTATCTATATAAGTATTATTTAATTTATCCTTTAGTATTTTAGTAAGAACTTAGGTATTAATTTTATTCTTAATACTTAAGACTATCTTAGGATACTCTCTATTAAGGGTTTATATCTTATAGAACTTATTAATAAAGATTTAGCTAATATAGAAATTATAGTTATATAGAGATAGACCCTAAGGGTCTTATAGTACTTCTATAATATACTTTTTATATAATCCCTTTATAGTTAATAGGAGAAATCGCTCCTATTTATCTTTAACTTTTTTAGTTTTATTATATCTTAATAGTTTAGTATTTTCTCTTATAAGTAGGGTAGTATTAATATTATTATAAGTTTTACCTATATAAGTATAAATATACTATAGCTTTAATATTAGATATTATATATTAATTATCTTAAACTATTCCCTTAGCTAGTTCCTAATAACTTTAGCTAGTATAATAACTAGAATAAACCCTTTCTTTACTAATCTAGTTAAAAAGGCGGCGCTTTTATTAATATATAGATAACTAATATCCTATTAGTTAGTAGAGGGATATATAGTATTACTGCTCTATACCTTTAACTTTAAGGGGGGTAGATACTTATTAAAATAGGTTAATACTTCAAATTATTTAAGATTTTAATAACCCTTATAATATATTTTAGATACCTTATACTATTATAATAAGAGTTAGCGCTTAAGGATATATATAATAAAAATTATAAGTATTTAGTTTAAGTTAGATATTAGTAGGTTCTCTTAAAAGCTAGGAATTAAATAGATATAGACCTTTCTAAATCTAAGATTATCCCTATTTATACCCCCCCCTTACTAGTACGCCTTCCGCTATATCTAAGTAGTATAATATAGCTAATAGATATAGAGTTTAATCTTTATTATCTAACCTTCTAAGTCTACTATAGATAATAGCCCTTAGAGGGTTTAGGTATTATTAATAGATTTATTTCCCTTCTTAAGCTAGAATAACGATTCTATATACTACTATATAGTATCTAACTATTATAGTCGGTCTTTAACTTTAGTTATATTAAAGCTAGGGTAGTATTTAGTAGTAAGTAAATAAGAAGGCAGAGGTTAAAATACTTATATCTTATCCTAATCCCCCTACTCTAAAGCCTCTAGATCTTTAGTAGCTACTCTAGCGTTTACTACTATACCTATCTTAATATTATATAACCCTAGTATCCTACCCGTATAGACCTTATTAATTTATAATACCTTCTACTTATCTTTATCTATTAAATCCCTCTCCTCTCTATTATTCTCTTCTTTATAATTTATACTACTACTACTATCCTTATAGGAGCTGATATCTATAGGCTTCTCTAGATTCCTAATAGGCGGAATAGTATACTTATTAGTAGGATTAAAAGGATTAATAAGAGGCTTTAGGGTAGACTATCTTTTAAGGGTATTCCCCTTAGGTAGTACTATAGTAGAAGGAGGTTTTAAGTAGTAAGTAATATTAAAAATACCTTTATAAGGTTAGTTTAGATAGGCTATATTACCCTTAATTAATACTATTATACCTATTAGTAAATATCCTAACTATTAATTAATATAGTATAATTAATAAAGTACCCCTAGGTTAACGTAGAGCTTATAACGCTAGTAACTAAGTAAATATATATAGCGAATAGTATTCTATAGATCTAAGTTAGTAGTTAATTATATAATTCTACTAGCTTTATAGATAAGGGTACTCCCCTAGATATTATCTTCTATAGTCTAGAAATCCTTTATTACTAAAATTTAGATTAGAGTATTATAACTAATTTAATCCTATAGCTAGTTAGCGTTAGTAATTAAAGTATTATATATAATCTACCTTAGTTAGATAAGATAGAACTTATCCCTAAGCGCGTAAATAATTCTAAGGAGGATATAAGGCGGATAGGTATTATCTAAGATTAAAACTAATATAAAGAATAGTTTAGTATAGTTAGGTTACTCTATATAAGTATTATTATATCTAGCTATTTTAGAATTTATTAAGTTATAGGAATCCTCTAAGGGCTATTTACTAGCCCGTTAGTTTATTATAGTAGGTACTTTATTTATTAGTCTTATTAGTATACGTAGTACCTCGTCGCAGAAAGGGGGTATATAATTAGGAAGGTTAAAGTTAGTAGTAATAGAGTTAAGGACCTTAATAAGGTCTTTACTATAACTCCTTAGATTTATACCCTAAAGGGCGGTACTCTAGAGGCAGTCTTTAATTACTTAGCGTAGGGTACTAAAAAGGCTAGTATAGTACCTTAGGCCCCTATAGATATTACTAAAGTTCTACGGAATTCCTAACTTTATCTTACTAATAATAGTATAGAAGTTAGCCTCTATTAGGATAGGCTTTAGTATTATATTAATATAAAGGTTAATAAGAGGGAGACTAGCTATATTAGATAATATTATAGATAATTTAGAGGGGCGGGTGATAAGAAGAATTTAGGGATAGTATAAATAGATTAGGGAAGAACTTTAGGATAGTATAAATAGAAGAAAGAAAGGTTAAGGATTCTTTACTTAAGATAGGAAAGGGTTAGGGATTCTTTACTTAAAATAAGAGGAATTAAGGATTATTCGCTAATTTAGAAGGACTAGCGGGTAGTAGGGATTTATACTAAGGTTTAATTTATAATAACAATTAGTTAGTAGTTAGTAAAAGTAGTAAGTAAAGGTAATACTAGTAAAGTAACTATATCTCTAAATAAGTAAACCTTAATATAATTAGGCGATATAGGCTATTCTCTATAGAAAAGTATATTATAGTAGTAAAAAGTAGGTAAGTTAAGCTACTAAAAGATTAAAAGTAGTAAGCTTAATATAATAGATAAAGATATTAATTAAGAGCAGAACTTATATATATATAATATATAGAAAGCGGATAGCTAGTTTCTAATATACTATATCTAGCTTTATACTTAATATATAATATCTAATAAAGATAGAGTATTATAAATTATTATTTACTTATAAAGCTTAATTAGCTTTCTTATTCTATTCTTTAAAATATAAATCTTAGTTAAGTACTCTTATATAAAAATAATCTAAGTTTAACTTAGATATATATTTTAGTAATAAGGATATATACTATAAGGTTTATAACTAATTATATTTCTTAATAAGATAAGTAAGTAGGGCGTTTATTAAATATATTATATAAAAAGAAAATCCCCTTAAACTATCTATTAATTAATACCTTCTATAGGATAATATTCTATTATACGTATATTATAATTTACTTAATAGTAATAGTTAGAGATAGGCGATTTAAGGTAATATAAGGATAGATTTATCCTAACCTATAGCGGGTTAGCTTAATAGATTTAGTAGCGAATATATTTACTAATACCTACTTAGATATATTAATCTTAATAATAATACCTCTATATTACGCCTAAGCTAGATAGATCGATAGTATAAATACTACTAGAAGTAGTATAGTAGTAGAAGTAGTCTAACTAAGTATCTACTACGCTATAAGAGCTAAGACCTTAATTAAATATATAGGAGATAAGTACGCCTTAATAAAGATAAAGTTAAGGGCCCTACTTATAAATACTAAAAAAATAAGGTTAATATAATTAGTAATAATCCCTATAAAGGCGAAGGTAGATAAATTCCTTAGGAGGACCTAACTATTTTAATAGATAATAATACTTTAGGGTAATTACTTAAACTTACTAACTCTACTAATAAGATCTAGTACTAGTAAGATAAGCTAAATATAAAACTTAATTAATTAAAGTTAATAATAGTACTAAGTACTATAGGTACTATCTTTACCTTAATAATTAGCTCTATAGAGTACTACCTATAAGAGTAAGGTACTAATAGGCCTTTAAAGGAAGAGGATATAACCCTAGCGGAGTTTATCTCTATACCCTAGTCTAAGTTAATACCTAAGTTAATACCTAAGTTAATACCTAAGTCGATACCTAAGTTAATACCTAAGTTAAACTAAGACTAATACCCTTTCTAATTAGAAGCTAATTATACCCTAGCTTTATAGATATATAACGCGCGACTATCTAGTAGTATAATAGATAATTTCTTTAAAGATACTTAATTATAATCTTTCTATAGATACTATAGCTTTAATAGCGCTTAATAACTAAAAGCTAAGCTATATACTATTAAGTATTCTATTACTACTAGTAGATAGTCTTAGTAAGCGTTTAGGGTCCTATTAATTTAACTAAATAAGGTAACTAGAATATATTATATACTCTACTTTAATATAATAGGTATAATACAAACTCTTATTAGATATAAATCTTTTAATTCGAGTATTAACTATATACTAATACGCTAGCGAAACCTTAATAGGGGTCTAATTATTAGTAAGATATATATAGCCTATTAGTAGTAGGAGATATAAGATAAGCTCCCTAATAGCTTAATAGTAGTACTAGTTATAATATTATTAGATAAGACCTATTTATTATAGATATATAGAGATTAGTAGGTATAGCTAGTCTATATTACTATTAGTAACCTTAATTAAGGTATTCAGCGGGTATAGGTTCGGCTAGGGATAATATTACTTAGACTAGTACTATTAATCTATAATAGTATAAAAGTTAAGGTATATTACTACGCTATAGGGCTTATAGTTAAGGGTAAGCTAGCTAAAGTATAGATCTTACTTAATATACTAATAGTATTCTATTAAAGTACTTAAGGAGCTAGCGCCTAAGGGGATCCTTATTATATATATAGATAGACGAATATAATAATACTACCTAATACTTACGTCTATACTAAGCGACTATAAGGAATAAGTCCTAATAACCTTAATTAAGAGCGGTAAATACTATCTAGTCTACTTAGTACTACTAAATAAACGGGAATAACTACGTCCTAAAATACTATATCTAAAGCGAATACCTAAAAATACTATAGAGTAGCTATAGATATAAAAAGTATATAATAAGAATACGCCTAGGCTTTTACTAGATATAATAGTATATAACTAGCCTAACTTTATAGACGGCTACTTTATAGTTAACGTCTACTAACTATAGACGTTTAATATATTATACTAATTAATAGTTAAAGGGCTATTAAACTACCTCCTAGACTAGTTAAGGGAATATATTAGAAAGGGATAAATAAAGTTTAAGGTATAAGCCTTAATTAACGCCTACTTTTAAGCTATACCTAAATTTACTAAGCTAAGGCGATTTTAGGAGTTTAGTAAGCTAAGCTAATAAATAGGAGAGGAGAGTAAAGAGATATTATAGATTATAATACCTATCTTTACGCCTCTTTTATCCGAAAAAAACTTAGATATACTATATATAGGACGAGCTATTATTAACTTTATTATACTTATAAGATACTAATCCTATAATAAAGCGATACTAGAATATATAGACGCAGTATTAGAAAGGATTAATCTACTTAAGGAGGTATTTTAAAAGTATAGACTAATTAATAAGTAAATAGGTAAGTAAACCTTTAACTTTCCTAAATTCTATAATATTAGTTACTATATTAATATAATTAGATACTATAGTCTACTAGATAGATATAGTACCTAAGCCTCTAAAAGGGTATATCTAATATTACTTAAGAATTACTATAATTAAATAAATAAGTATAAGGATTACTAGGAGTAATTAATAGAATATAATAAATATTATATTAAGTTAATAATTATATAGGATATTAAAACTTTTAAAGAGATAGAGCCTATATTACTTTATTAAAAGAGAAAATAAGAAGATAAGAAAAGTATAAAGGCTAGGGTCCTCCTAGAACTATATTAACTAAGATAGTAAGTATACGTAGAAAAGCGCTATATACTAAAATACCTATATAGATATAATAGTCGTTACTAGCGAATAGCGAGGGATATAGCTAAATAGCTAAATATAGCTAGGTTTCTCTAAAGCCTAGCTATATTTCTTAAGGTATACTAAGCGAAAATACTAAGCTATAATAGTATAACCTTAAACTTAGATATTAATAGAAGGGAGGTAGACTATAGCTAAGTTAAAAGCTACTTAGTCTATATTTATTTAGGCCTTATATATTAGAAGACTATAGGAGAGGACTCCTCTAATTTAGGATATCTTTATAAGGATTTAGTAGTCTATAGACCTTATAAATATTTATAGTATTTAACTTAGTATAGAGATTATATATAGGTCTAAGAATAAGACTATAAGAGTTAAAACTTAGAAACTATATAGGAGGGAAAGTTAGTTAGTTAAGTCTTAGTTATTATAGAGGTAAAGAATCTTAGTACTAGGGACTTTAAGTAATAACTTAGTTATATCTAAGCTACCTTTATAGAAGTCTTTAATTATTAATATCTAAGGTAGGTATAAGAGTACTATAGAATAGTTAAAGTTAAAAAGGTATAGGCGTCGCTTATACTTAATCCTTAAATAATAGGCGCTCGCCGCTTCTATAGACTACTAAATATCGAGCGAAGTACTTATCTAGTACTAGGAATAGTTAGAGGAAAAGAGATATTCTATATTAATAGTTTTATTAACTAGGACTAATATAATATAATATATTACCCTAAATTCCTAACGATTAATACTAAGGTAGCGTAACGAATCTACGCTAAATTCCTACTAAATTCTTTTTAGGTAACGCTATAAACCTAAGTATAATACTATAAAAGGAGGAGAGATAATACTATAGATATATCTAGGTTAATAGAGCGGAGGAAATACTACTACTAACTACTCTTATAGTATCTAAAGCTAAGGCTTTAGTCTTAAGGAAAACCTCTAATATAAAGAACTAACCTATAATTTTAATTACTATAGCGGTATTAATTCGCTCTTTAGTATATTTAATTATAGCTTTATTATATTAGCAGGCTATATAGCGTCTTATATATATAATATTTACTTACTTTAATATTAGGTCTATAGCCCTTATACGTTACTAATATTTAGGTACTTTAGTAAGCTAAGGAGTAGAGAGGTTATTAAGCTTATAGAGTTATATATAGAGTCTAATAGGGAAGATAGGGAGTAAATTTATTAAATATTAAGCCTTTATAGCGATACTTTACTAAAATAATAGTAATAAGACTATAAACTATAAGGGGAGTTATTAAGAAACATCTAGCTAGATATTTATCTAACTTAGATAGGGTAGAACTAAGTTAGATAATACTTAAATAGGGTAAACCCTAAGTTAGATACTACTTAGATAGTATAAAACCTAACTTAAATATCTATAGCTTATTAAGCTTTAATAGTTAAGTACTACTAAGCTATATCTAATAATAATATTTTCCTAGCTTAAGAAAGGTTAATACTAACTTAGAAATATCTAATAGGTATACTAATATAGAATAGACTTAATAAGCTATTCCTATACTTTATTATCTTAAGTATTAAGTATATAGGTTCTATTTCGATCTTTAGATAGAATTTCTACCGCTATATATGCTAGGGACGCTAATATTATTACTTCTATTTATAATAGCAGCTAGCAATCTATTAAAGGGTCCTAATATTATAATTTTAAGAATCTAGTATATTAAGCTTATAGAGTAGTAAGGTTATATTTTTAAAATATTAATATACTACGTCTATACAGCTATAAATATATAATAAAGCTTTAAGAACCTTAAGTACTCGTCCTAAACTATTTAAGATATATAGTAGTATATCTCTATATTAACGTACTACCTTAGAAATAGTAACGTCTATAATAAGCGACTATATAGTATACTAGCTAGGATAATAGTAAGAAGGATATACTTAGATACTATTCTTAGAGCCCCCCTAATTAAGCTACCGGATACTAATCGGATAAGTATAAAAAAGGGCGAAATATATACGCCCCTAATTTAGTAAAGTTTTATAAGGTACCGCTAATAAGTTAGTAACTAGACGTCGTAACTCTCTATATTAGTTATTTACTCGAATTATAAGGAGTAGAAGATATAGTCGTATTAGTAGATAATAGGTTATTATAGAGTTAAGCCTTTACTTAAAAGTAGCTTTTATATACTAAAGGAGCTATTAGTAGTAGCTATAATTTAAACGGATTATATATATAGAAGACTTTATTTAGCTTTAACTACCTACTTAAATTATATATAAAGATATACAGCTACTAATTAGTAGATATATATAGACTATATAAGAGTTTATTAATTATAATAACTTAAAAAGAAGACTAGCAGCTATATATTAGTAGTATTATATTACTAATTAAGCTAATAGCTAGCTAAACGCGTAATAGATATACTAATTAGTTAGATATTATACTAATAGTAATATCTAGTTACTAGCTAGACTAATATTATTAAATTAGTAGTAAAGAGTTATAGATCGGGCTGATTTAATACTATTAGTAATATTAAGTTACTAATTCCGCTATATCCTACTGTTAGCCCTACTAGCGCGCTCGGTAACTCGGGGTTCCCTAGCAACTTTTAGGAAAGCGCGATATAGTGCTTCTACGCACTAGAGTAACTATAATATCGGAATAACTATCGGAATATAATACTTATATATAATAGTTACTCGCTAAAGTTTAAGAGGACCCTTCTAGGGCCCTAAACCTTCTTAATAACCTCTATACCTAAGCTAAGGGTACTACCCCGTCTGTAGCTACGCCTCCCCTGATTCCCCCTATACTTAATATAGTAACCCTCGCTAGTGCTATCGCTTAAGCGATAGTATAAGTTCTCCTATCTATAGTTTAGTCTATACCCTAACCCTAAGTATTTAATATAGATACCCTTAGTAACGCTTTAATTATAGGATTATAACTATCCTTAATAATAGGCTATCCTCCTCCTCCTCCTCCCCTATAAGCCTAAACCCCCCTACGATCCGAAAAGCTCCCTAATATCTTAGAGTATAAAGGAGATTAAGATAAGCTAGATATATAGGAATAAACCCTAATCTAACGGATATATATAAACTATAACTATTACCCTACTAATAGCGATAAGATCGCCTATATAGAACTTAAGTTAGCTATAGGAAAGAAAGCCTCTAACTTAATAAACTAATACTAAAAAGATAGTCTATATATATTAACTAACTTTATTAACTAGAGAAGAAAGCTCTAGGAAGCCTATAGTAACCCGTTTAAATAAGAGGATACTTAATAATATATCTAAGACCTTAAGTAAAGTCCTATAACCTTTAGGGAATACCTTAACCTTATCTCCTAAAGGAAGGAATAGTTTAGACTAGAGGATAAATCCTTAATTAACGCTATAAGGTATAATATTAACTTTAGTACCTAGTAAGCTTCTATTAGATAGCGGAAGGCTAATAGCTAGTAACCCTAGACCTTTAATAAGTACGTTCGTATATACTTAGAGATTAACTAAGAACTCCGGTAGATTAAATATTAACTACCTCGCTAAAGCTCCGCGCTTACTAATATTAGAGTAAGTACTAAACCTAGTAGCTAGAGGCCTACTACTACTAGAACCCCCCCCTATATAGTCGTAGCTAATAATCCTATAATCTAACTACCTTCTAGAGATCTAATAGACCTTAGCGCAGTATAGGCTGCAGTAAAGGGTCGGAAGCTATCCGAGCCCTTTATTAAAGTAATATATAATAAGTAGAAACTATATTACTATTATAAGCTCTCCCACCTAGGTCTAATTACTAAGAACTACTTAAATAAGTAGACCTAACTCCGCTCCGGAATTATCGCTAAGTTCGATAATAACTTAAGTATTATAGGGGGCGTCTCCTTAGATATAGGAAAAGTCTAGTCCCTATATAAAGTCGTATACTAAGACTATTACTAGTCTTATATTTATCTTCTTACCTCTTAGTCTTATCCTTTAACCCCCCGCTTTAATTATATACTAAGTTCTCTACCTGAAATACCCTACGGTTATTCGAGACTAATCCTACCTTCTATAATAAGTATATAGTAATTCAGTATACCCTTCGCCTTACTTAGTCTAGAATCCTAATATATTACCTTATTAATATAGGCGCTTCGGGATATATATTTATTAACGAAACCTTCGCGCGTACCTAGAACCTTACCTTCTATACCCTTTATTACCCTTATATTATCTAAGGATTTAATAGTTAGCCCGTAGTAGCTAGCCTAATTACCTATCTAGCTAAAGCTATTATAGATACTTAAGGTTATATAGAAAGGATCTTCTTCTATATAACTAGACTCTAATAATATCCTATTATCCTTAGTCTTCCCTAGCTCTATTAATATAGCGTTATAGCTAATTTCTTAGAAAACTCCTTAACCTTCGCCTTAGTATTCTACCTATAGAATTATACCCTAAGTCCTATTAAGGTTATCGCCGAAGATAAACCTTTCCTAATACTAAAGGAGAACTATAAGGTAATAACCTCTAAAGAATTCTCTTAGAACCTTACTCTTACCGCCCTTATCTCGCCCTATACTTTAAAGAAGTAAGATACGACTTAGAAGGAGTCTACTTAGTTCTATACTTTATAGAAGTAAGATATAACTTAGAAGGAGTCTACTTAGTTCTATACTTTAAAGAAGTAAGATATAACTTAGAAGAAGTCTACCTAATCCTCTACTTTAAAGAAGTAAGACTTAACTTAGAGGGAGTTAATAACCTAGTCCTCTACTTTAGAGAAGTAAGACTTAACTTAGAGGGAGTTAATACCCTAGTCCTCTACTTTAAAGAAGTAAGACTTAATCCAAAGGGAATTAACCTAATCCTCTACTTTAAAGAAGTAAGACTATATCTAGAAGAAATTAACCCAGCCCCCTACCTTATTCCCTACTTTAGAGAAGTAAAACTTAACTTAGAAGGAGTTAACCCTATCCCTTACTATATTCCCTACTTTAAAGAAGTATAATATAACTTAGAAGGAGTTAACCCTATCCCTTACCCTATTCCCTACTTTAGAAAAGTAGAAGATAACTTAGAAGGAGTTAACCTAGTACCTAGCCCCGTTCCCCGCTTTAAAGAAGCTAAATCTAACTCTAAAGGAGCTAACCTCGCTACCTATCCTTAAAGGGACTAGCTATAATAATAAGTATAGCTATATTATCGCCTTCGTAAAATAAGGCTAAATACCTAAGATCTAGCCCCGCCTAGTTACCCTTAATATATATAAGCTAGAGCCTTATACCTTTACCCGCCTAATCTAGCCTAATAAGCAGGCCGCCTTTAGTCTATCCCTTATAGAAATTAACTAATTTCTTAACGGTCCTTATTAACTTAAGTTAATATCGACGCCGGAACCTCGCCTAGAATCTCGCCTAGATTAGAAAACCCCGCCTAGTACCTATAACTAAGCCTAGAATTAAGCTACGTTTAAAATAAACTAAGAGCTTTACCTAGCCTATACTATAACTTAGAAAGACCTCTAAGCTTACTAGGATTAGAAGAATATTAATCTAGCTATAATCCTACCTAAGCGGTACTATAACTTCCTAGACGTCTTCTTAAAGAAGGACGTTAATACCTTACTACCCTATTACCCCTATAACTACGCTATTAAGTTAAAAGATAGGTAGTAACCTCCGTTATCCTATCTATATAGTATAAGCTATAATAAGATCCTAGAACTCCGTCGTTACTTAGATAAAAACCTAAGTAAAGGGTTTATCTAAGCTAGTTATTCCCCCGCTATATCCCCTATCCTATTTATTAAGAAGCCTAGCGGAGGCCTACGCTTCTACGTTAACTATTAAGGACTAAATATAGTAACTATAAAGAATTAGTACCCCTTACCCTTAATCTCTAAGACCTTAAATTAATTAAGTTATACTAAGGTATTTACTAAGTTAGATATTATCTCCGCGTTTAATCGCCTTT
>JAEUBA010000236.1:0-19993 GCA_018257865.1 Stereocaulon alpinum | reverse complement strand
TCCCCCCCCCCCCCCCGAAAAAACTACGTCCTCGCAGTTGCCGTTATAGGACGATTATCGTTAAGGTAGGTATAGTCGTTAATCCTATTATTATAGGCCTTTAGCTAGGCAGGGAGTGCTCGCGGAGGGCCTTTTATATTAGGATACCGTAGGTAGAAGGCTTTTAATATATAAGGCGCTGTTATTATATTAGAATAGGGGTACTATTCTAAGTCCTTATTAGCGCCCTTCTATTTAATTTAGTATTCTAGGGTAGAGCCTACTAGCTTAGAGCCTAGTATATCTTCTAATTCCTATTTATCTTATTCTAGGAGTAACTATATTAGAGCTAGGTTAGGGCGGTATTAGCTTAGTAAAGGGTTATCCTTATACTTACGGAGAGAGTAGGAATAGAATACTAGCTATATTATCTAAGCTTCTAGGAGTTCTACCTTCTAACTTTCGCCTACTTTCGTAAAAACCTTAACTAGGCTAAACTACTTCTCTAAGAGCTTATAGGAGGGACGGTCTATCTTCTAGTTCTATATATCTATTAATACTAAGTCCTCTATATCCTAGTTGACTTCCTAACGCCTGCGGTTAGCTAATTATTTTATCTTATCTTACTATAACTATAAGGAGGATTATACGAACTATACTACGTCCTTTATACGATCGGCGACCTATAGGGCGTTTTAGCGGTTTAACCTCTCTAAGGTTATAGCTAGGGGCTTAGGGTTCCGGAGGTCCTAAGAGGTCTACAGCTTATAACTATTTAGGAGCTAGAAGGGAGTAATTCCTAAGGATTTATAAGGTAGTATTAACTAGGCTAAGTCTATAATAGGTAGTATTTAACTCTAGTTATCTTAGTAGTATATATAGAAGGGCCGGAGGCGCTATTTTATATACTAGTTTATAATCTCCGTTTAGCCGTCGATATTTAGATTATAGGCTGTAGTTAGTTTTACCTTAGTACCTAGGATACGGTAGTATTCCTTCTAGAAGGTCGATATAAATTATACTCCTCGATCTAATATAATAGAGTTAGGTATACCCTAGTAGCGGGTTTAGTAAGTTAGGAATAACTTAGCTATTCCCTTAGCTATAATAGTCTTATAGTATAGTAAGGAGAGGGACTTCTTTAATAGTTAATCTATTACTATAAAGGCGAAATTATAACCAGCTTCGTCTAAAGGGAGTTCGGTAAAATCTATTATTAGGTGCTGGTAGGGGCGTGCTGGGATCTCTAGAGGCTTTAGGAAGCCTAGAGTCTTATCTCTATAGTACGGTATACCGTAATAGGTAAATAGCTATATCAAATATTTTGAACTTTTATTTTAAAAACCTACCCTACCACATTTGTAATTATTAATAATCTAGTAACTATACTACCACCAGCGATCTAATTATCTATAGCGCCTATAGTATAGCTTATCTAATAGTACTCTATCGAATTCCTACCTCTTATCCTTATAGCGCTGCGTATAATTGACCTAGACTCCTACTAAGAATAGATCCTCGATACCTATAATAGGGGTACTACTGCGGGGGATATCCTCGTCGAATTGCGTAAGCACTGCCCTATAGTTAGTCTAAGGATACTATAAAGACGCCTAGACGATTAGGGCGCGAAGAAATATATTAGATATAAGTATCTAGACCCTTAACTCCGCGATTTAATAATTACCTTCCTCTTCTATAAGCGCCTAGCGACTAATTAAGAGATAAGAGTTAAGTTAGAAGCTATAGGAATACCTATATAAGCTGAATTACTTTAGCGAATTAGGATTAAGCTAGGTTACCGGCGGAGGCGTAAGATTAGGCAGGGACGGTTTTAAGATAACGAGATAATTCGTATTATACGGGAGCACCTAGCTAGTAGCTTTATTACTAACTTCGGCCTTATATACCTCTATACCTACTTCCGACGTAAGGGGATCGCTATTTCTAGGTATGATTTAATATATAGAATAAGACTAGTCGATCTAGAAGGTATCTAGCGAAGATTAGAGAAGAAATAATATAGGTGTCGAAAATATACTGTACTAAGACCTAACGTAATCTAGTCTATTAATACGTATTATAAGCTAAAGTTCTTCGGCGTCTAAATCTACGCCGTAATTAACGCCTATTCTCGTAAAATTCTATAGATCTATATTAGAGTCTTAGCTTATACGATAATTAGTATAGCAAAGTAATATTTAGACTATTTAGCGGAGGTGAAAACTATACCTAATATAATCTAGTCTAACTAGGGGATAGAGACTATTCTTATTATAGACGCTTACTGGTAGTTATATTATATATAAGAGGACCGTACTAAGAGACTAAGACCTTTTAAGAAGTATTAGATATTTAGGAAGAGTACCGTAAACTAAAGAATTAAGGTCTAGTAGATATATCTATAGTCTTCTATACTATACCGCTAGGTACTCTTCTTTAATATCGCGTAAGAAGAAGGATATTATTAATATAATAGGCTTTATAATTAACTGGCTTACTACGCCGTCTATATACGCTTAATTCGTAAAGAAGCCTTCGAATTTATAGAGAACTAGAATTCCTATAAGATTTATACTTAAAAGAACCGTCCTTATACGGTCTCCGGTAAACCTTAGTATCTTTATAAGTTCCCTAAACCTCTAGCAGAGAAGTACGCTAGTATACCTAATCTAAAGCTTATTAAAAAGCTTAGGGCGGAATTATAAGCCTATAACGTAGATAAATATTTACCGCTAGTAATTAAGGAGTAGTACTACTAAAAAGCTTTAGAGCTTAGATATAACTTAGATACGCTAAAGGCTTCTAATATCCTTACTACTAGAATAGGGTAGCGACTATATAGTCTAGTCTATATAAAGCTTAGGGAGGTAATCCGCTAATATATTATCTTAGGTATAGAACTAATCCTTACTAGTATAGAGATCCCTACCGGAGTAGGGCGGTAGCGACCTTCTTAGATAGTAATAGACGCGTTTTAGAACGCTCGTAGGTATAAGGAGCCTAATATATTTTAGGATTAGCTAGATAATAAGCTTAGGCCTAAGTCTAATAACGAGATCTATTCGGAGGCGGCGGATTCTAAGGCGGCGGATTCGTATATAGGGGGCGAGGAGGCTCTCTAGGATATACTTAAATAAAGTATTAGATTTAAAAAGTATTATAATCGATTTTTTGGCTATATTACTTACGCAATTACCTTAAGTAATTATATTAAGTAACGAAAAAATAGTATGTTTCTAAACGACTAATTAACTAATTATATATAATAGATTAATAAGATATCCTTATTTCCTTTTTTACCCTCCTTATAGGGACCCTTCTTAAGGTCCCTATATATTTTTAATATATAGGGATATTATAGTATTATCTCTAGACCTTATAGTCGATAAGGTACTATTTTCGATTTCTTAGCTTAGCAGGCGAAGCAGGCGGGCTAACCCTTATAGCGTACCTAACTACTAGCGTTATTAACTTCGGGAGTACCTAGTAATACTTAGCCCTACTTATACTATATCTCTCTTAGTATTAAAAACTATTAATAATACCTCGTATCCCTAGCGTAATTAATAATCTTAAAAGAGCTTAGTTTAGGCTACTCGCCGCTACTTTTTTAAAGAAAATTGATTAGGTGTTATAAAAGTTATAGCGGTTATAAGTTTTAAACCCCTCTCTTAGTATTTATTAGCGTCCGCTGTAGGGTTTGCTTCCCTATATACCTTTAAGGGAAAGCTAAGATCTTTAATATAGAAGAGATTAATAACTACTAAACGGATTTATATCTTAAAGCTAGTTTCTTAAAGAGCGGTGTTAGAATAATAGTTCCGAATTAAAAAATTCGTTATTACCTTTAGAATTCGTTAACTTCTTTACTCCTAAAGATTTCTACCTACTAGCGTTAGTATAGGCGCTTAGAACGGATAATACGATAGTTTTTAACTATATAAAGCTCTCCCCCTACTACCTCCCTACCTATATAATTCTAAGGTAATCTAAAGCACTATAATTATAGTTATTATCTAAACTTTTATAAAGATCTATATAGGATTAGCGGCGCAGTTATTCTCCGCCGGAAATATCTCCTTTAAGCACTCTATAGTAGAAATTCGACTATATTTAAGATATACCGCTACCCTAAATTATAATTAAAAGACTAGGCGATTCCCTAGATCCTTCGTTAACTACTAGCGATAAATTCTACTATACGCCCGTTATAATATCGTCCCTACTAGGACGGTTTTACTTAGAGAAAGGTAGAAAAGACTACTTCAGTATAGTAAAACCTAGCAAAGGTTGCGGCAGTAATTATATATACGTTAGTTCTAAAGATAACTATATAGGAGAGAGTTAAGAAGGCGAGGTAAGCAAGTCCTACTTATATATATTTAATATAGCTTATTATTTCTAGGAACTACGCCTTCTATATAAGGGTATAATACTTACAGCGTTAAGACGCTCCGCTTTAATTAAGTAGACTTATATAGCTATAACTTCGCGCCCCTATATTAGTAATAGCGCGATATATACGGGAATATCATCCTCCTCCTTAAGCCTATACCCTATCCCTAAACCTACCTACCCCGGAAGTAGGATAGTAGCTGAGAAATAGCTTATATCTATTATTCCTCGCTAGTAATATTATCTCCGCAGTACTACCGACGATTACTAGAGGACTTATGTTAATAATCGTTAATATAGTTAGTATAATATAATATTATATTATATAGTCCTAGCTGATATATTTAGGAATTATACTTTATACTATCTTTAATACAAAGATTAATTCTCTAGAGGATTAGATTCGCGATATACTTTTCGCTGATTATAGTACTAGTACTAAGCTTATCTTTAATAATATAGTAGGGGTTAATAGGGTCTAGATCTTTCCTAGGATTTAAGGTAATAGTTTATATAGTATACCGGTAATAATAGGAGATACGGCTAATTCTTTAGTATAGGTATATAACTTTATACTATAAATTAGGCTTAACAGAGCTAAGGAGAAAGAGCTATATTTAATCTACGAGATAGCTAAAGACGACCCTAAGGCGGTAGAGGCAGCGGAGGAAGAAGAATATAAGGCGGAGAGGTAAAGATATATTCCAGTAGAGGCTCCTAAGAAGTATATAGCAGCGAAGGTTTTAGTAGCGAAGGTCTCTAAGATACCTATAACTCCGCAACCTAAAGGGAAAGGAAAGTAGAAGGTTAAGGAAGAAGAAGAAGTAGAAGTTAAGAAAGAAGACCCTATAGTATAGGTTATAGAGAAGTTTAGTAGTCTTAAGGTAAGTTACTTCCTTAAGACTATATAAATATCGCTAATTATATATAGGATACTAATAATAATACGATTAATATACTAATAGTATTATAATATAAGAAGCGTCCTTATTCGCAGTCCTCTACTATTAATCCTACTAAGTCGAAGACTGGTGCGCGTAAGAATAAGAAGAAGAAGCCGTGATATTAGGTATAATAGCGATAGTAGGGTACGATCGAATATCTCTAAGACTACTCGCCCTTAGTATACTATTATAGTACTACTCTAGGGTCTAATCTAGGGCTTATATATTATATTACTATCGCTGCCGACTATATTATTATTATTAATGTTTTTTTTAAGTTATAAATATTAACTTATAGGTAGTGAAGTAGTATATATTAAAGAGTAGTATAGAATACGCCTACTTTTCTAATAATAGAATTATCTAACTAATTAACTAATCCTTTCTATATAGTATTACTCTATATAGTCTCTAGCTACTTAGGTGTTTCTAATACGGCTAGGCTGATACCGCTGCTACTAAGTCTACTACTATTAACTATAGGCCCTCCGCAACCTATATTTCTATATATACTTAATAGCGGTATAGATTACTAAGTACTTACTACGCAGTACTTAGCTATATCTTAGCTACTAACTAAGGCGCTAGTAACGTATAAGGACCTCTATAGCAATACGTATATATATACTTATCGGTATATATTATAGGCGGGCCTTGCCTACCGCTAGCTAGGGCGAAGACTATATAATAGCGGGGTAGATTACTAAGTACTCGCTAGGTAGTACTTTAACTGAGGCGCTAGTAATATATAAGGACCTCTATAGTAATACGTATATATATACTTATTAGTATATATTATAGGCGGGCCTTCCCTACCGCTAGCTGGGGCGGAGACCTAGACTATACGATAGCGGGGTGGAATTATAACCCGCCCAGCTACTCGCAGACGTAGGATAGTATATAGAAGGAGGGCGGGAGGCTAGTAGGAGGTTATCTTACCTATAGGGAGCAGTTAGCGCAGTCTACTATATATTATTAGTAGAGATAATAAGTATTTCACCTATTTCCGGCGGCGATATATACGGTGGCGGTAGACGACGGCGTATAGTTCTGACTACTAGGAATGGTTTATAATATATAGAGATAACTATACTATGTACGCTATAGGTAATTAGATAGCTGATAGTAGTATAGTTACTAGATTATTAATAATTGCAAATGTAGTAGGGTAGGTTTTCAAAATAAAAGTTCAAAATATTTGATATAGCTATTTGCCTATTACGGCACACCGTATATAGGCCTTTATCCGAGTATAGCTATAGTTAGCGATATACTACGCTACGTTATTTCTAATATTCTTCTAGTAGTACTACCTAGATAGGATTATTTTAACTTTACTAATCCCTACGTACGCGATAGCGGGCTAGGCGTAGATATAGTAGATTAAAGACGTCCGTAGCTTTAGTAGCTCTATTAGTACTTTAAGCCTACCTTAGAAGTACAGCTTACTATAGTCTAACTTATAGTTAAGGTAGTCGTTATAAGCTTACTTATATAAGGGCTTTAGTATTCGCGAGTTCTTATTAGCGTTAATTACTTAGTTAATAATATTATAACCCTTAATATTATATACGGCTGTTAAGGCGGGATTAGGTACTTCGCCTTTAAGGTACTCTTCTAGCTCTTCTAGGTCTGCTAGCGTAGTAATAGGTAATAGCTTAACCTTTTCTATAATCTAAACTAGGTCGCAGTTCGGATAGGCGGTAAGGGAAGAGATAGCGACTTCTTCTAGTATTTAAGGGTTAACCTTCTTATTTAGGAGGAGTTATTAGCTACGGATTATACGTTTATAGGCTTTTAGAGGCGTAATATCCTACTCTCTATAAGATAGTATATCCGCCACCGTATTCGTAATACCCGTACGGTATATAATTATAAAGTAGAAGTTAGTAAAGAACTTAGCCTAGCGAGCTTAGTAGGCTATAAGGTCCTTAGTAGTTATAAAGTATTCTAAGGCCTTATAATTAGTATATACGTAAACCGACTTCTATACCCTAAGAAGCTCCGGCTTATACTATTAGAAGGAGTAGAAAATCGCAAGTAATTCCTTATTATAAATTAGGTAATTTAGCTCCGTATCGCCTATTATCTTAGAGAAGTATCCTACTAAGTAGAAGAGGCTATCCTTATACTTCTATAATAAGATACCAGCGACTACTCCGTTTAAGGAATCCGTCTTAAGGCGGGTTTCCTTATAGGGATTATAATACTTAAGGATAGGGGTAGAGAGGAGTACTTAGTAGAGGGAGTCCTATATATAGCGATAGATATTATTAAAGTAGAAGGGTATATCCTTAGCTATTAGGCGGATAAGTAGAGCTATAATCCTACTATACCCTTAAATAAACCTTCTATAGAAGTTATAGAAGCCTAGGTAGCTTTAGATACCTTATATATTACTTATATACTACTAGGTCTTAATAATAGCGACGTTCTCCGGATTTTCTTTAATACTGTTAACTCTAATAATAAAGCTGAGAAACTTAGTTTTCTAAATATTAAACTCGCTCTTTTTAATATCTACTTATAGGTTATTAGTCTATAGGATCTTTATAACCTTTTTTATATAAATCTTATACTCCTTAGGAGTCTTAGAGTAGATAAGGATATTATCTATATAGGCTAAGTAGAAGTTATTAAGGTACTTTATTAAAATATTATTAATAAAGCGCTAGAAGGTAGCTAAAGTATTAGTTAACCTAAATAGTATTACCTTATACTTAAAGGTACTATATTAACTATAGAAGCTAATAAGGTCCTTTAAGTCCTAGTAGATCCTTACCTAATAGAATACCTATTAGACGTTAATCTTTATAAAGATCTTAGCCTTATAGATTTAAGCTATTATCTTATCTATTAGAGGGAGTAGGTACGGATCTTTCTTAGTTAGGTTATTAAGCTTCTAAAAATTGATATAGAAACGTAGGCTACTATCTTCCTTTCTAGTAAAGAGTATTAGAGCTATATATAGTATATTCGATAGCTTAAAAAATCCCTTATAGAGGTAGTCTATAATATATTATTTAGCCTTAGAGAGTTATTTATTAGTTATCTTTTATAGCGGCTTAAATATTAAGGTATTTAGGCTAGTAAGCTTAATTTTATAGTCTATACCTAGCCTTCTATTAGCTAATATATTAGAGTCTCTTTATAAAAAGAGAGAGATAAACTCTTAGTACTATAGTAGAAGCTTAGTCTTTACTAAATCCTTATTAGCCTAGTATTTAATCTTAAGTACTTCCTAGGGTAAGAGACTTATATCTACTATAGTAAACTTAAGAAAAAGACGCTCCTAGCGTTAGTCTACTCTACGGTTAATTTCGCCTTTAAAATCCCGTATAGAGGCGATAAAAGTATTAGAATTAGGAAGTCTCCTAGACTTCTTATTAAGGTAGAAATAAGATATCGCGATAGTAGAAATTAGGGTAATATCTATCCTATAAGGGCTATAGCTAGGGCGTTAAGCCTTAGCTAGTAAGGTCTTTAGATTCGATATAATTAGTATATCTAACCCTTAGAGGGTATCCTCTATCTTAGCGAGGTATTTTTCTAGGTTTTATATAAAACTTAATAGCCTACCGCTATATAAATTAGGTAATTTTAAGCGAGTAGGAGAAACTAAAGCTAACTGCGGAGAGGGTAGTATACTTCGGGATAAGGTATTAATCTAGCGGTTTATTAAAAGCTTAGGGTTAATAAAGGCGAGCCTAGCTTAGCTATAGTAATACTTATCTACCTTAAAAAGAGCGTCCTAACACTTAGTATTTTATTAGTACTCTAGGGAAATTAGTTTCTTAAGCGAAGTTATAGGGAGGAGTACCCTCTTATTAAAGTACTACTAGATAACTATATTAGTAGGCTATTTAAGGCTATTCTTCCCTTTTATATAGACTTACTTAATATTATAGTACTTTAAGAATTTCTAACTAATAAGAATATTAGTCTAACCTAGGTTAATAACTAAAAATAGAAAATTAATATAATAACAGTCGATCGTTATTATAAGAAATAGAGCGACTATAATTAGGGAGCCGCTTTAGCTATTATAGCTAGTTAGAACGATTAACTTAGGAAGCTTAATAAAGCGGATCCTAAAGGACTTAGAAAGGGCGAAGGCGAGGGAGGTTTTAATTATACCGAAAATATTAGCTCTACTATTAATATATAAAAAGGTTTTAACGAAAGATCTATTACATCCTAGCTCTATATTAACTAGGAACTAGCGGCCTCTAATAAGGGCCTAAAAGTTAAATTATAAGTCCTTCTATAGATTAGGGCTCCTACTATAGCTAGAGACTCTACTACAGCTTAGGAGTTTTCTAATAGCTTATTAGTCTCTATTTCCTCTCTAACTATAATCTTAGAGATCTTCTTTTCTAACGCCTATTAGCTACGCTTCTAGGGGCAGTTATTCGCCTAGTAGCTAATTTTACCGTAGTTATTATATAGCGAGTTAGTAGGCGTCTTAGGGGAAGCTAGTACTACTAGTATAGGGGATAGTAAATAAGGAAGGGTAGTTATACCTCTAAAGGTAACTTAGTAATTTATATAAGGGGTTAGAGGGGGTAAGAGGACTTACTAGCTCCTTATCTTAAGGATACTATAAGGGTTAGTATTTATTCCTATCTAAGGCCTACTAGCTACCTCCTTAAACCTAATATTTTATATTTTTTAATTTAAGATAGCGAGATACTCGTCTAAGGTACTATAGTCCTTAGCTATCTTATACTTTTCTATATAGATACTTCTCTTTAAGGCGGGAGAGATTTTCTTATATAGATCCTTAAACTAACGCTTAGTACTAATCTTTCTAGTAGTCGCTAGGTAGGTAAACTTAACCTAAAAATTATTATAGTTTATAGAACCTATCTTAAGCTTATAGTATATATAATAAGTAGACTAAACGTAGTTATAGTTAAAGAAATACTAATCTAGTACCTTTAAAATATTAGCGGTATTATATATAGAAGACGCGTAAGTTAGGTCTATATATTAAAGGATTAGGGTTTTCGCCTCTCCTATAGTATACTTATAGTACGTAGAGACTTACTTAGCTTTATCCTAAAAGTTCGTAGGGTATTTCTCTATAAAAATCTTTATATCTATTTTCTACGCGTTATATTCGACTTCCCCTATATAGTTACTAAAGTAGGATCGAGGGTATTTGATTTTTAATAGTTCGATAGCTATCCCGCTAGGTATAGGCTTAAGAAGGTAGTAATCTACTAGTAGCTAGAGGTTAGTAGTAAGGGATCTCTATTAATACTAGTTATTTAGAGGTAGGGTTAGAGTAGAGGTAGCCTACTTAGATTAGGATTCTACTAAAGCTATTATAATAATAGTAGTAATAATAGCTTACTAAGTTAAGGTAAAGGGGGGTATTTAGTTAGCTATCTTATTACCGGATAGGGGAATAGTAATAGTAATTTTAGTAGTAAGGTTATCCTTAGCGTCCCTAAAGATCTCTTTTAAGCTTAAGTCCTCTAAGATTTCTAGTTTAGGAGTCTTAATTAATAGTAGGGGGTTATTAAGGTTAGAAGAGGAAGGTATAGCTACTAGTAATTAACTCCTTAAGGTAGATAGAAATCCTAGCCGGTTAGGGGGTATACTTTAGTATATACTCTTATAAGGGGGTATATAAGTATAGTATTACGCGTATTATTAGAGTTTTTCGAGTATAGGTATTAACGCGAAAGTAGTTAGGGGTTTTAAAAAAATAGGAATCTAGCTTTCTCTAAGATATACTAATTATTTAATTAGTAGGTACCTACTTATTAAGTAGGTAGTACTCTTTATTAATAGGTAGCTTACTAAGCTTAGCCTTAGTTTAAAAGAACGGGTAAGATACGACGCTTTATAGCGGAGGGGGTATTAGTCCTATTTTATATTATAGCTCGCCTAAAGGTAATCGTAGGAGAAGGTAGCTTTAAAGAAAACTACCTTATATTAGGATTTAGCTAATAGGCTACGCTTAGTATCTAGAAAATAGAATAAGGAAGAAAAGAAGTAAGAGCTTAGGAGCTCGTAGGCCTAAATACCCCTAGCGCTAGTCAAGCGCCGCGCTAAAGCTAAAAGGGCCTAGCGTTAGACCTAGGCTAAACCTAGGCCGAATCTAGGCCAAACCTAGGCCAAGGTATATAAATACTAGTAAGTAACAAGGGACTAGTAAGGTATTAAAGACCCCTAGATTAGGATCGTAATACTTCGTCTACTAGTAACTACTCCTTATAGTCTTCGCCTTTAATAGGTTATTTAGTTTCTTCTACTACCTTAGTAGGGTTAAATACTAAGTAGGTTTATACTATTTATTTAACCTCGCTAGTATACTTACGAGGGTAGGGGTAAGTTATAAGATATATTCTAATATTAGGGACCGGCCTAAAGCGAGTTAATAGGGGTATTAATTAACTAAGAGAATATATCTAAGAAGAGAAAGCTATATATATAGAACGTATATATAATATATTAGGGACGTAGCTTAGTAGGCGCTAAGGCTAAAGAGACCTAGCGTCTAACCTAGGCCGAATCTAGGCCGAACCTAGGCTAAGGTATATAAACACTAGTAAGTAATAAAGGACTAGTAAGTAACGAAAGGCTAGCCCGTAACAAGAGAGAGCTTAATCGCGGAATAGGCTAGAATTTAACGAACCTCGTTAGATAGGAGTCTTAATATGATATCTATCTGCGCTTTATCTATACCTTTACGTGCCATGTTTATTCTCTGTGATACCGTACGACTAGCCTAGCTTAGGCTCCTCGTTGCTTGATTATGGCTCCAAATCGATTTCTGTGTGTTCTAGATACTTGAACTTGTGGTTGGCAACTAGATTGACTTCGGCCGTTGTGTGGTATAGTTCCTACATTCTTCGCTACCGTCACTTGTTCTGCGAGACCGTTACCTTATGTACGGATAGTGACTGGATACTTGTAGATTAACTTAGGGGTCTCGAGCGCTTGCTTAGGTTCTTCTTCTGATATATCACATATTGCCAAAGTTGCCGCTGAAATGCCTTTGCCGCCCGTGGTTGGACGTATTAGGGAAGAAGATTCTGGTAATGCACTTTCTACTTGATCGTCTTAATATAGAGTGTTTGTTTCTGCTTTGTGATTGTCTCTTAGAACTATCAGGCTGCCTTTTCCGTCGACTCCAATTATGGTTTTTGATGGGCTTGGTGCTTGATCATCTAAAGGTCTGCTCTGAAACTAGAGCTTCCACTGTCGGTTCCATTTCAGGCGTGATTGTATAGCTTTGCTTTAGGGAAGTTGCAATCTGTCCTATATTTCGTGTTGTGTAGCTGGATTGATGACCGTCGTCGGCTTCGTCTTCAGAAGCCGTCATCTTCTGCGCCTTTCTCTGTTAATTTTGCAACTTCTGCCATGTCGCCTCGGTATACCTTTCGAACTCCTTCTTCCGACGCAATCTGGCTTGGTGCAAACAGTATGGTGATTGAGACAACTTCTGGTCTGCGTTTGCGATTTGGCTGAAGGACTGATTGTCCCGCAAAAGTATCCTCCTCTTCGTCTTTTAATTGCTCTTGATGTCCAACGTTTGAGAAGGTATCATTAGGGTCGATAGGAAGTTTGCGTCTTTCGTAGGAGATTTTCGTTTGACAATATTGGCATCCTGGCCATGGACCCTGCGGATATGTCTATTGACCAGATCTCCTCGTGCGAAACCCATATTACAATTGGACAATGGGAAGCATTCAAATCATCTGATTTCGATGCTTAAGATGGGTAAACCGCGACGTCGTGCACGGTAGAACTGCAATGCGTGGCGCACGACCATCCTCGCTGGTCCTCCACGTGGCGAACTTATGTGTGGCGGGTTTGCAATCAGACTTATCGAGGTCAAGCTAAATTTCATACCTAGTTATCACGGGCTCTCTTCCCTTCTGATACATGGCTAGCTTCTGACATGACATTGTTCGAAAAGCATGGGTCATTGAGCGCTGCTGCCGCCGTAGGTCTGCTTAAGGGCGACCGTGCCAGCATCTTCGCAAGCAGTTTGGAAAGAGCCGATCTGTCGTCGCGTTGTAGAGCGGCCACGATTTGACCATGCGCCATTTCTTCTCTTGGTTGAAGCTTCCTTAGGATATCCGGGTACCAACACCATACCAATGCCACAGCAAGCATCCAGACATCAATCTTCTGGTCGTATAAGAAATTCTGTTTTTGTACAATCTCTGGAGGCAGGAAGTACCATGCGGCGAGGTTGGTTGCCGTATCGCGATCCTTGTTGCAGAATTTGCCAAAATCGCACAAGGTAGCGCGTAAGGGCTCGACGAAGAAGAGTATATTCTGTGGCGTAACATCCCTGTGCATACAGCCAAGACTGTGGATTCCTTTGAGGCCTTTCAACAACTGTTGGCAAAGAGTCACTCTCACTAGCCATGTAGGAGCACGGTCTTGGTGCCAAGGGAGTTGGTTGAAAGGCGTGCCCTTCTCCTGGATAAGGTATACAGTCAGCGGTAGAGTTCCTTCAGCATCATAGCCGCCAAGTGAGTTGCGGACATCGATTAATTTAACAACTCCGTCAAATGACTGACATCGTCGCAAAGCTTTGATCTCAGCGTGTATCATTATACGTTGATTGAAGTCTTTGATCTCTAACTTTTTTACGATCCTCAGGGTCCCACTCGACGGTTCAAACCCCTCAAAGACTGTTGCAAAAGTACCAGAGCCCGCACCGTGTCGAAACACAACAGAGTCAAACAAGCCATCGGATTCAAAGGGGATACCCGAAATCGGAGTTCGGAGAGGCTTCATGTTTTGCTGCAGCATTTTCTTTCCTCGAAGCTCATAATACGCCTGGTCCTGTTTCGGGGTCCTGATCATAAAGTCGATCCAGAAATACATGTCATTGACTTCGAGATAGGTGCGCCGCTGATATAAACAGTGAGACTGTCCAACCTTGATAGGTTGCTCCCCTAGAGTGATAGGTTCATTGGCAGTCACTACCCAGGCGCCCGAAAAACGATGAAGGTGTATTATTAGATGAGAAGGATGAAGACCCTCAGCGTGCGGCGTATTTGGATCAACGAGTAAGACGTCGACGTTTCGTTGTGGACCCTGACCTTTACTGGTACCCTGTCAAAAGATGCATGTCAGACTTGCGCTCGTCATCGTTGCGGAGGGACATCATATTGACTGGATTGTATCGATCGACACAATCCCGCTGTCCTCGTCCGCAGAATCACCAGGGAATAGGACTTACCCGTCCTACAATCCACTTCAAGCCCACTGCAATCGTTGGACAATCCAGACTAATGCGAAAATAGCCGCCATACCAGTCTGGCGGGGTTTCCTGCATGGTGCTCTTGGATTTTCGAGATGGGGATTTACCAGTCTTGACAACATAATGTTTATGGTGTTCGTCGAGGTTACCCTTGACCATTCTCTCCATCAGGCCATGGAACGCCTCTCTGGCCTCATGATTGAATGGGACAATCCTAAGAATATCGCTATCGGAACTGAAATCCTCAGAGGGTATCTCTAGCCCAGGGGTTGACGTATTCACTTGATGCTGTTGTGAGCCCAAAATCGCTTCTCTTTCTTGCAGTAGTTGGCGCCACTCAGCGCTGTCCAAAGGCTCAGTGTCTCCGGATTGAAAGCTTCTGTTCATCATTACCCACGCCCAAGATGGCACGTAAGAAGGCGTGAGCGTGAGGGAGAGCGATGTGTGGCAATGTTGATCGTCCATATCGTATTCTGTCTGTAAGGCTAACGTGAATACGCGGTAAGATTACGTTGGCGTCTTGGCATTGGTTCCCTACCTTACTAATCAATCATCTCAATCACTGTCTACTTCAACCATCTCACAACTACCGCACCTATTGAATTCGGTGTAAGGAAGCCTACAACCACAGCCATGGCATCTGCATGTCCTCCACGACTCCCTCCCGATCAGATGATCGCATGGTCCGACCTTGAACCAGACTACGACCTCATGCGGAGGGAACGTGAACGCGAAGAACATGCCGCACAACTGGAACGAGATGCGCCATCAGAAGATGGAACAGAGATTGATCAGAATGTCTTGGACGCGAAGTTAGATCGATGCCCATCACCAAGGCACAGAGACTTCACATACTGGACGCCCGAGTACGAAACAAGGAGGAGGGGAAAACGTTTCCTGCTATCACCACCACCTTCACCAACTCACCCTGGGTCCACGCGTCCTATACAAACCAAACAAAAACGAGACCCTGGTCACCAGATTTTAACGTCTCAGAAGTATCAAGAAAGCCAGTCCAAGCCTCAAGGGATTCGTAAGGCCAAGCGTGTTGCACCCCGACGCCCTCGAACTAGATCGATGAAACCAGAGCATGTTGCATTACATCCAAGCGAAAGGGGAAACGTAATGAGGTGGTCCTACAGGGGTGAATGCGCCATCATGAGCTATACTCAATACTGCAATGACTACGTGAGTGATCGTTGAGTGGTAGCGCGTGGCCCAGCTGACTTTCTACGCAGAACTAGGAAGGATCTTGATACGCCCCTCCAAAGATTGGGAGATGCTTTCCACGCGTTGAGAAGTGGGTGTTGGACCAGCACGGCAGACTTGACGCGGAGGATGAGCCTTGCCCCCCCGCAAGACATGCGGGAGCCTCACTGTCCTCTAGATCCGAATGCGCCTCCCCTCTTACAGCATCCAAACGACCCTTATCGGCCGCAACATCGGCCGCAACATCAACAGGAGCCTCGGCCGCCGCAGGATCCGACTGAGCCGCCACGCCAACTAATTTGCATACAGCAAGAGATGGATAATAGCTACGAGCTATATGTGGGCAAAAGGTCAGAGCGCCATCGATCAGTATGAGAATGGGTGGAGCCGAGCCAGGTGGAGATGTTCCCTGGTTACAGGCTACAACGCAGAGACTACATGTATTCATTACGGGGCCGGACTAAGGCAGGGGTCATTACGGTCACCAAGGGCAGGAGCTCAACCATTGTACAATCATAGCCACTTCCAATTGCAAGCATTCAGTATCCCATTTCCATGCTCCGACATGCTAGATCGTGATTTGCGCGCGAAGCTCTCTAGCTTGTCAGGTACTCCTTTTCCATGATGTAAGTCTCATGATAGACCAGATGTTCTAAGTCGCTGGAGTCGCTTCTTCAACTCGAAACGCCTAGGCCTTGAACATCGAGCCTCATTTTGCGAAGTCCTTCTTCCGCTTCATCTAGAGGACTTACAACGTCGTGATAGAAGGCAAGTTGGAGTCCCTTCTTCGACAAGTTGGCGCCGCACGTAGAGTCGCACTCAATCGGCTTCTCTGTATAAGAGTTTAGCTACTCCGTAGCGGGGGGGAGGGTAGCTTAGCACGTCTGTTTGGGTTACTTAAGCGGCCGAAGTATTGCCGGCGCCACCACCAATTGGCAAGACCCCAGATTGGCGTTGTTTACATCTAATCATATCGGTATTCAAGACCATAACAACTCAACTATTGTGTGTCCAATGCCCAATGATTGCAGCGTGCGAAGCTGGCTTGCTAGCATTGAGGATAGTAATGGTCTGACCTCAACCTCAGGCTTCGAGCAAGATCCAGTGTCACCACTGCAAACACGCAAATCGAAGCGCAAACGTCCATGTCACCAAGAAGAGAACATTGAACAGAGATCAAAGAATTCGAGGCCGCAAAACAGAAGGAGCAAGAGACTACATACATCAAGAGAAGGCATATTAAGAACGCTCGCTGAATCGAGTGGCAACAGAATGGCCCCTGCAAACCCCTCAAAGGAGGAACGCGCTCTTCAGAAGACTCCACAAAGGTCCTCGCGTGGAAGGCGGCGAGGTGGTGCTCCTATGGTCGATGAGCTGACAGCAGGGTGCGAAGACACAGAGGAAGAGATGACACCTAGGCCTCATACCAAGGGTAGCGGGCCACTAAGCAGTGAGGGGATTCCTGATCTCCGTCCAACCAGTGACAGCTGCTCCATCGCCTCCAGGGCCTCAAGCGCAAGCTCAAGAGCTCAAAGCCCAGTCAAGACGCTCGCCGACCTTCGCATAGCCGAACGGCCAACATACACACATGACTTGGATGGCAACGTGGCAGAAGTTGCGGGGGGGGTGTTGACTAGATACAAAAGGTTGATGGAGATCAGTTGCGGTGTTCGGGTAATACCACATCATCTCAAGGTGAGCCTACCCATTGACGACCCCAGACTCTCTAAAATGCTTAGTCCTAGACAGGACTTCGTCGAAAAGGAACTGCATGTCGCAGACTGGCCGTCAGATTCGGCTTACACGTCGCCTGAAGATACGTTGGACGATGTCGAACGAAAGTATCAGCAGGATTGGGGCGATCGAGCAAACCATTTTCGCACAAAGGCTGCGGATTGTACACGGGAATCATTGACGGAAGCGAATTGGAACGCCCGAGTCCATGATCCTTTGTTGGCGCTGATCGTGGAAGCTCCAAAGTTCAAGGACTCAATTGGATACATGAACATGTTCGTCACTCTAATGAATACTTGATAGCCCGCTGACTGAGTCACAGCACCGATGCTCGCATTGGACCGAAGTCTCTCTCACCTATCCACCTCTCAGGGACTGCGATGCAGAGTAAGATGGTCGACTACGCTATATACCTCCGATCTGGCCCGTTAATGGGACGCATTCGAAGTGTGCTACAAGGGCTTCCCAAAAATTCGCAGTCTATCAACCAAACGATGCACGGGCCCCTTCGCGAACAACCTATTGGTATCAACTTCGAGACAAAGCCCCCGCTTACGGGTGGAGATACCGCAGATGTCCAGCTTGCTATCTGGTCAGGTGCGGGGCTGCTTCGTCTCAGGCAGCTACTGCAACAAAATGGAAGAGAAGAAGAGACAATACCTACGATGCCGGCGTTGTCTTTCCATGGGCATGTTTTGAATCTGGCTGGCATTCAGGAGAGGGATGATCATAATGTAAACCCGTTGAATCCCCCTGTATTGGACACTTTTGGCTGACTACCTTACTTCTCAACAGAGGCTTTATGACAAGCTGCAGATTGGTTCGACAAGGACATTACTTGGTGTATTCCAGATCATGGCAGGGTTGGATGTACTGGTCGAGTGGGTTGATAAGGACTTTCGCAACTGGTATGAGACCAACATATTGACGCCGTCCTGAAAGCATTCTCGGTTAGACTGCTCAATCATCAAGACCTGTAAGTCCTAGGGGTTATCCTCTAGAGGATCAAGTAGACAACACACAAGAGGAAGCAAATTTCTACTTGGTACAGCCTTGAGCTTGTGAAACCCAATCTTATTGAGTAGTAGCTATCAGGTTCTCACTATTGAGTTAAATACATCGAAATTCATCTGCGCTAGGTGATAGCAGTCAATATAGACATAAATTCGTTTGAACTATTGGGTCCAAACGATTGAACTGTTCCCTGCTAAGACTTCCTAATGCTAACGGAACTAGGCGCAAAGAGTCGTCTCACGCATCCGCCGCCTCCTATATCAACACCGGCGACCCACCAAGCTCCCTCGCTCCTACGCGATACATTACTACCTACGAGACTGTTATATATAGCGGCGATTGGTCTTCCATCTAGTAAGCGTCTTATAAGTACGATTCTTAGGACTACGAGCTAACTAATCCTATTCTCTAGCCTACTAAACCTTTAATAGCCGAATTCCCTCTAGGAGTCTATATCCTCTCTACCCTAGTTAGTAGATAAACCCTTTCTAACGATAATAAGCCTATTATCGCTATAATATCTAGAGTATTTTAAATCCCTAGACGGTAGTATAATACGCGATTAGGGCTTATACGGATATATTTAAGCTAGAGAAGATATAGACCTAGAGTTTTATTTACTATTATATACTTTCTAAATAGCTATAGCTTTATTAATAATATTAGAGGATTTCTTATCTATAGAGAGTAAGCTTAAGGCTATTATTTATCTCTTGTCTATAATTAACTCTAGATATATTAGACGTATTCTAGAAGCTATATTATAATTTAGAGGGTTAAGAATAACTTATTAAGTTTTAAAACGCGTATTAAGTATAGTATATAATATTATAAGCTTTTCGTAGAAGTTTAGTCGATATATAAGTAGTTAATTAATTAGGGATAGTTAGAGTAGTAACTATCTATACTATCTATTATATATAAGTAGTTCGCTTATCGACTAATAAATAAATATATAGCTCTAGAAGTTTATCTATAACTAGATCGTAATAATAGCTCTACTATCTATCTATTAGATAATTATTATTTTCTTATCCTTTTAAAAATTCCGATTCGTTTTATCTTTCTTTTATAAAGTTATTAGTATATCTATTCTTTTATAGTCTATATTCTTATCGTTGTAATCTCTACTAAATAGTAACGATATCTACTTAATTAATTAGTTAATTTAATTTAACTAAGACGTGTTAAAGTAGGCCGGAATAGAAGTCTTTACTAGATACTCCTTTAAATCTAGAATTATACGTAATAGTAGGAGGCTAAGTATAGGTAATATATTTAGCGAACGTATTTAAACAAATCTTAAATAGCTTTAGCCGGGTAAAAGGTAACTAATTTAGACTTCTTTATACTACCTTGATTGATTGATTGGTTTATACGCCTATTCTAGTATCTATATATACTAATGAGGGTGTTCTATTACATTATTTGTGAAACCAGTAGATGGTACACGTAGTGTGCCTTTCCTAGCCGCAAG
>JAEUBA010000235.1:0-20005 GCA_018257865.1 Stereocaulon alpinum | reverse complement strand
GCTATATACCCCCTCCTCCCCCCCCCTATATTAATATAGTAAAGGTTAAAGAAAGTTATAGGGCGCTCAGCGCTATAATAAAGTCGAAGGATATAGAAGAATATAGCAGGGTCCTTAAGAGCTGAGTATAGTGCGAAGGGCGTGTGTTATAGTTAGTATTAGAAATAATGTTATAGAGCGCTCGGTATAATATTAAAGAACACAGTTAAGAGTTACCGGTGTTAAGGAGGCCTAGGGTATAATCCCTAAACTAAAAGCAATTATATTGTTAAGGATAAGCGGGAGTTTTTATCTAGGTACTATACTATGGTTTCTCTTACAGCTAGGAAAGGCACACTACGTGTACTATCTACTAGTTTCACAAATAATATAATAGAACACCCTCATTAGTATATATAGATACTAGAATAGGCGTATAAACCAATCAATCAATCAATCAATCTATTTACTACTTACTTTCTACTTATTATTATATTAGAGTAGTTATCTTACCTAATACGCTACTAAGCTAGCTCTAGACCTAGTAGTAGTTAACTAATTAATCTACTAGGCGTATTAAACTAATTCTTTTATTAAGTTAGGAAATCCTATAGCTAATAACCTCTTAGCTAATAGCTATTAAGCTATTAGATACCTCACTACTAATTATTTATATCTAGGAGACCTCCCTTTAAACCTAGAGGATAATAGTATACCTAAGTTATCTATAAGATAATAAATAAGAGCTATGTCTACTAAAGTAGATATACCTCGCTTCCCTCCTAAGTAGGTTATTAATAAGTACTATTTTAATATAGATATCTAAGTCTAATATCTTAACCTTAAAGAAGCTAGAATTATACCTATAGAGTTTAAACCTACCCTAATACTATTAAATAATAGTACTCTACTACTAAGTATAGTAACTACCTTCTCTAACGCCTAATAAGGTGAAATAGCCTCTATTATTACTAAAGTAATAAATATCTTTAATAGGACCTAAGCTATTATTAGGTAGTAATTAGCGGCTATAGTAGTATAATAAGCTCCTTATTTAAGCTTCCGCCCCTAAGATATTAGATACTTTAACCCTAATCCTAATATACTACTAGTAGAAGTAAAAGATATATATAATATCTATTATAATATATTTAGCTTTACTAACTATCTTTAGGTAAAGGCTTCTACTATAGACGCTACTACCTTAAAATAAAATATAAATACCTACCTTCTTAAGGTAGTAAATAACTAGTATACTAACTAATTAAATAACCTTATTAAATCTAGGCTTTATAATAACTTTAATAGGGTTAACTAATAGTACTATAGCCTAAAAGCCTAATTTTATAACTCCTCTAGGAAGTCTCTTACTTTACTCGAGTCTATTAGATATACTATTAAAGATACTAGAAATAGACGTGACCTAGCTAACTATATTAATACTATTATATTTAATAGTAAAAACGCTAGTATTACTGTTATAGAGGTAGCTTAAGTTTTACTTATATACGAGTATATAGATAGTAAGTTATAGAGGGATCTACTATATCTAACTAACTCCTCTACTATTAGTAGTCTATTAAGTAAGCTTTACTACTAGAAAGATATTTAGTTTAATATCTATAGGAAGTATACTAAGATATTATAGTCTATAGTACTATAAGGTAAATAGCTATAGCTATAACTAGGTAAATAAAGTTAATATTCTTCTAATTCTAATTATCCGCCTCTATTTAACTTAAATCTATATTAGCGAAGTCCTAATTAAGGATTTAGCGGCTACTTAGGGCCTTTTAGGCCTTTTAGGTATTTATTAAATCCTTATAGGAGTAGACCTTATAGTAACCCTTCCTTTAACTTATAAAACTATAGTAATAATAACTCCTAGTAATAGTAGCCCTAGTAAAATATCTAGTCCCGAACCCTTCCTAATAGTTATTAATAGCTATAGATTATTAGTAGAAATATAAATATATTAGCTAGGACCTCCTAGACCTTAAATATTAATAGTAAGAACCCTTACTAAAAGCCTTTCCTAATATAATATCCTTAGGGTATACGGGCCTATTAAGTAATATCTAAGGATATAAATAAAGAAAATAAGGTCCTTAATAACTAGGAATAATATAATATATATAAGGAAGGCTACTATTAAGGGGTCTATTAGTCTTAAATAGATTAATAGATAGGCCCTATAAAAGCCTTTAGTAAGGAAGGGAAGGAAGAAGATACTATTAAAAGTTATTTTATTAACCCTAAAGCTATAATAGGTATATTAGATAAGATTAAGTAGCTTAAATTTAGATATTATAACTACTCTACCTTATTTAAATTAAATAATATATTATATAAATATATTTATTTAGGCTATTTATCTTCTAATAGGCTAAGAAAAGGCTTAGCTATCCTATTAAGTACTTTTAATAATATAGATAGGGTACTATCTACTTCCCTATTAATATAATCTAACTTAGTAGATATTACTATTAACGGCTATAGCTTTTATAGATACTATTATATTACTATCCTAATAGCTTTTACCTTTAATAGTCTTAAGTATAACGTCTATACTAACTCTAGTACTTAAGTAAGTCTAATTAATTATAACTTTTTACTTACTAGTTACCTATATACTATTATAGCTAAGATACTTATACCTATAACTATAAGAGGTATTAGTAATAAGAAGTATAATATAAGTGAATTTACTAAGATACCTATATTCTTTAAAGGCCTTAATAAGGTAGGTAATACCTAAATAGCCCTAATAGAATAAGAATTTTATATTATAGGAGACCTATTAGCTAAGGCCTTAATTAGCGTTAATATCTTAAAGCTAAAATATATAATACTTAACTTTACTATAGATATACTAAAAATTAGGTCCTACTAATACCTTACTATCCTAGTCTAGGTTAATTAATATAGTCTATAAATATTAGCGTTAGTATTTATTAGGAAGAGAATAACTATTCCGCCTTATATAAACTACGCTATTCCTATAATAAGTAGTTACTATTACTTATTACGCCTACCTTAAGACTAAGACTTTATCTTTAAACTAGATACTCTAGATAATCTATCCCCTTATATCTATATTATTAACACTAGCCTATCCTATATCTTTATATATAATAATATAGATATACCTATTATACTTAATTATAATTAAGTACTTAGTAAGGTTACTAAATATAAGCTAGTAGGATACTTCCTAGTAAATCCTAATAATAAGATATTAACAAGTAAGCCGCCTACTAAAACACTAAGTAAGTTATAATTTAGGGTATAAATACTACTTACTACTATAATAGCCTTTATAGCTACTATTATAATATCTTTAGTAGCTAAAAATAAGGGTCTTAATAGCTTAAGTAAGTAGATTACTTCTAAAATTATATATCTAATAGGTATTATAATCTTTAAAAGAGCTACCTAATTAGTAGCTAAGATAGTTACTATTATTAATAAGTTTCCTAATCTATAAAAAGATACTAGTAATATTATTAGGGTCCTAGAATCTTAATATATAGAAATCCCCCTACTAGATAATTAAGAAGAACTTTATAAGCTAGGCTAGGTACGCGTATATCCGCTAGGCTAATAAGATAGAGAGGTTATTAATAAGGAATTTAATAAGCTATATATATAAAATAGATTAAAATAGACTACTACCTCTATACTATTCTCTTTCCCCTATTTTATTATCTAGAAAAATACTATTAAAGGGTTAAAAGGCTAAGTAGTTATAGATAATAGGGTATTAAATAAAATTACTATACCTAATACCTACCTAGTCCCTTTATAGTTTAAAATCCTTATCTTACTATAAGAGGCTCTATATATTAGTACTAATAATACTACTAGTTTCTTCTACTAATAGTAAGTAAAGTAAGACTATAGATATTACCTTATAATTACCTTATATTTAGGCTAAGAGACCTTTAATATATTAATTATAAGATTCTATAACTCCCTAACTTATATTTAATAAATAATTAATATAATACTTTATGACTTCTATTACTTTTATTAAGTATATATAAATAATATTATAATCTTTTCTACCTCCCTAAAATAGTATATTAAATACCTATACTAGGTCTTTAAGGTATTAGATAAGAGTAATATATATCTATTACCTAAGAAGTCCTTTCTAGGGTTCCTATTAATTTACCTACTTAGGTAAAAAGTAGATACCCTTAGCCTTATTACAGCTACTAAAAAACTAGCTACTATCTTAATACTATTATTCCTAACTACTCTTAGCTTACTTAAAACGTACCTAAGTATAATAGGGTATTTATAGTAGTATATTACCTACTATATTATAATAGTTAAGCTATTATTATAGCGGAAGACTTTACTAGGGAAGTCTATTACTATTAGGGGTAACGTACGTAAAAAGTAAGTAAGTAGACTAAAGGTACTTATTCCTACTCTAAAGGAGTTTAATACCTTTTACTAACTTTAAAAGCTTTTTACCTCGCCTAGTATACTCTACTACTTTAATAAGTAGCGTTAACTCTTTATTAATCTAGACGCTAATAAGGAGTAGGGCTTAAGAGCCGTTATTTACTATATAATAGATAATAAAGTATAATAAGGACCTTTATTAATACCTACTTCAACCTAAATAGGCCTAATATAACGGGGTAGTTTAACTCCTACGGGTAAATCATATAGTGTATTAAGCACTAGAAGGTAATAGAGATAGATAGTCGTTAAATTATCTTCAGCTAAGACTCCTCTCTATTATATAAGTTAAATATAAGGAAAGAATTATTCTACTAAAGGAAAACCCCTTCCTTATATATTTACTATTAATTATACTAAGCCCTAATATAATCTAGGTGATTTAGCCCTATATCTACTATATTACTCTATAATCTACCTAATATACCCTAGATTACTTATATTACTAGGTCCTCTCCTAAGTATCCTTTACCTACTAACCCTATTATATACCTTGCCCGTGACCTTACGGGGTTACCCGTAACACCTAATAGACTTCCTAAAGTAGAAGTCTTAATAATTAATCCTATTCCTTAGCTATCTACTTACTAAAGTAGAAACTAGGTATTAGCTAATAAAGCTTAAGATAGTAGGGCTTATCTAAGTTATTAAGAAGGTCTATTATATAATTAAAGCTATATAAAAGCCTATAATAATCATCTATATTAATTACTTAACTACTATCTTAATTATAAGGTAAACTAGTCTAAATATAATATCTATTAAAAAGCTAAACCTCTGCCTTATTAGGGTATTAGAATATCTATAGAGATTTTAATTAGACGTCTACTATAAGCTAGGTAAGACAAACGTCGTACTAAACGCCTTATTAAGGCTAGTAAGTTATAACTATTATCCTAATTAGGACTTAAAGGGTAAACTAGATACCTTATTTATAAGGTACTTCCTAGTTAGCCTTATATAAATAAGCTAACCCTTTTATAAATAACTTATTACCAGCTATTAAGAAGAGCCTAGGTAGTCACAAGTCATAAAAATAGTTAAGTAAAATAAGGACCTAGGTAAAAATACTACTAAGCTGGCGTATAAAATTATTAACTAAGTACTATACTTCTAAGATAATAAATAAGGGCTGCGTCTATATATACTAACGCCTACTATAAAAGTAGAAGTATTTAAGCTTACTTATAATAAGATAGGGTATCTAGGCTACGCTTATATTTATAAGAGGCTTATAGAGGGTATATATATTTATAATATATTAAAAAAGCTCTATAAGTTTATTTGCTACTACCTAAGCTATTAGTTAAACTAAATACCTAGGTATTAACTATATAGATTACTATAATTAATCCTTATCCTAGCTCATCTATTCTATATAATTATTATTAACTTTATCCTAATACTTCCCCTAATAGCGGAAGGCTTTAACTATATTCTAATAGCTATATATAAGCTATCTAAGGTAGTTACCCTTATTTTAGGTAAGTCTATATAGGCTACTAAGGATTAAGCTATCTAGCTTCTTAATAAACTCGCTAATATTAACTAAGGTTTACCTTAGGTAATTATCTTAAACTATAATTATAAGTTTATTAGTAAATTATAGAGATAAATCTTTAGCTACTTAAAAGTTAATTTAATATATTTAACTACCTAGTATCCTTAGACTAATAGTTAGTTAGAATAATCTAACTAGATAGCTGAAATAATACTCTACTACTATTCTATTAAGTATAAGGGCTAATAGCTATCTATCTTACCTTAGATAACTACTACCTTAAATAACTCTATAAAATATAGTTCTACTAATAAGACGCCTATAAAGGTCTTATATAGTTTTAGGATATAGGAGGTATTAGACCTACTAAAGCCTTCTAATAATAAGGTAAATAATATATAAGTAAATATAATAAAAAGGGCCTCGTTATAAAGGCTATTACTAACACCTCCTTTACTAATACCTCCTATACTAGTAACTCCCGCCGTTACTATAGTACCTCCTACTATTACCTTAGTACCTATAGTACCTAGCAGGGCACTAGTAGTAATAACTAAATACTAGCCTTCTTATATTAATATAAAAGACGCTATTATATTTACCTCTCTACGTATAAAAGACTACTATAATTCTAAGTATATAGCTAAATTCTTTAATATTAGTAACTTAGTTAATATACGTCTATATTAGGGGTACTAAGTACCTAGTATTACGTCTAAGAAGCTTAGCTAATAGCTTATAGGACTATTTAAGGTCTTAGAACGTATTAGTCGCCTTATATACTAGCTACAGCTACCTAATATTATATAAATCTACGACGTAATATTAATTATATACCTTAAACCTACTATTAACCCTATAAATAATCTATATTAATAATATTAACTACCTACTCCCCCTATTATAGTTAATAGTAAGATAGAATATAAAATTAAGAAGTTACTCTAAAAGAGGTAAATCTATAAAGGTTAGGGTTAATTAACCTAATACTTAGTATAGTAGTTAGGATATAGCCTAGAAGATAATATATAGATTCCTAACTATTACCTACTAAATACGGCCAGCGATGGAGATACACCTGTACGCGGTACTAGCTACGAACCTGAATACCTATTTAGAGCTGAGATGTCTCCCCTAATATATTATAGGTTAAACGATATTAAGACGTCGCGTAGTTGCTGAGAACTCTATACAGAGTTTTTCGGGTAATACGATAACACCTACCCTAACTCTACTACGACTATTATACCTCCCCTACGATTAAGACTAGACAGCAAGAATTAGTATTAGGTGTAGTATCTTAGCCTAATAAGTAAAGAGTATAGGTAACACCTACCTAGCCGTTAATTTAAAAAATCTAATATCTACGTACGCTTAATACGTATCTACTAGTTAAGACTAACGCGCAGTCTATCCTAGGGGAAGGCTAGGGTTATAGGTATACAGGACTAAGAGAAGGATATACTAAGTTATAAATTAGAAGGCGTATTTTAGAAAAGGACGGCCCCTATCTAAGTAGCTAGGCGAGCCTTTAGTATAAGCGGCGCTATATAACTATAATTATAAGCTGAAGGGTTAGCTCCCCCCTGAAGTAAAGTGTATAAGGATAGAAGTAAGTACTATCTAATACGACCAGCGGGATATTATACTATCTAATTCTTTATATAAGTATAGGCCTCCTAGGCGGTGTATATAGCTTCCCCCCTTTCTTATATCCTTAACTAGTAAACTACTGAACAGCTAAATCCGGTACTACTACGGATACTAATAAATACTACTAATTAGCGCTAATAACTTAAACCCTTACGGGATAGCTATATACCCCCTCCTCCCCCCCCCCTGTATTAATATAGTAAAGGTTAAAGAAAGTTATAGGGCGCTCAGCGCTATAATAAAGTTGAAGGATATAGAAGAATATAGTAGGGTCCTTAAGAGCTGAGTATAGTACGAAGGGCGTATATTATAGTTAGTATTGGAAATAATGTTATAAAGCGCTTAGTATAATATTAAAGAACACAGTTAAGAGTTACCGGTGTTAAGGAGGCCTAGGGTGTAATCCCTAGACTAAAAGCAATTATATTATTAAGGATAAGCGGGAGTTTTTATCTAGGCAC
The DNA here is from genome assembly GCA_018257865.1 of Stereocaulon alpinum. Lineage (NCBI taxonomy): Eukaryota > Fungi > Ascomycota > Lecanoromycetes > Lecanorales > Stereocaulaceae > Stereocaulon > Stereocaulon alpinum. Next base: position 11,935 of record JAEUBA010000235.1, on the reverse strand, counting down.
TATACTATGGTTTCTCTTACGGCTAGGAAAGGCACACTACGTGTACTATCTACTAGTTTCACAAATAATGTAATAGAACACCCTCATTAGTATATATAGATACTAGAATAGGCGTATAAACCAATTAATCAATCAACCTACTAAATACTAAAGAATTAGTAAGGTAATATAAGGAGGTAAATAGGCCTACCGTTAAACTTATAGTTAGATTTAGAGGATAAAGAAGGACGTAGTATCCGCTACTAGCCCCTTAGGGGTAGGAAAGGCCTATTATAGCTATAATATCCTAGTAGCTAGAGTAGGTAGTCTAGTAGTACTTTTACTTTAGGCGTAGCTATTAGGATAATAGCTTTATTTATTTACTAGTATATATTATAGCTATTACCAAAGACCTTATATCTTAGCGTATTACTTGGTACGTCTATTTAGGGTTACGGGTATCTATATTAGGCTTAGCGTATTACCTCTATACTTAGGTAGGTATTCAGCCTCTCTATTAATATATCCTTTTACTATCTACTAAATAACCTTAATAACCTATAAAGTATTATCTAGTACTTATAAGTATATAATTATTAAGTTAAGGTAACTATTATTTATATATACCTATTAGTACTAGATAATACCTTTATAAGTATTAGATATTATTAAAATATACTAATTATCTTAGTCTCTTTTATACTTACTAGTTATCCTAGATTAGGCGAATTTTAACGTCCTTTATACTAATAATTATTAATAATAATATAGACTAAGTTCTTACGCGTAAAAGTTAGTAGGTTATTATAGTAAAGAGTCTTCCCCTCTATTTATATATAAAATATTAATACTACGCTTTAACTATAATTTACTAATATAGTTAGATTATATATATACCCCTTATAATACCTTATATAATACTAGTAGGTACGATCTATACTCTATATGGCTAGATTAGTGGCTGAAAATCATGTAACTATCGATCCGGCGCGAAAGTTGTCTGTAGTATCAATACGGCTGAGCTTAGCCCGCCTATGTGGCAAATTATTTGACCAACGGAATCGTCGGGACTCGTCGCAAAGCACAAGACATTCAAGAACAGATACGACAGGACAAACGGTTGATGCCATGAAAATATGAAAGGGAGAACAGAGAATGACTGAACGAGATCATACCCACCTTGGACTTGCATTAGTCGGCTAAGCAGTGCCGCCAGGTTTTATGCTGCCTGGAGCGCCAAGCCGTCTCTCGGCACAGGCAGGAGCGGGCTTGGTGGGGGTCCCCTTATTGTGCCCCCCCTAAGGTAGGTTAGTAATATATAATAACGTCACCCGGCCACTCCCACCAAAACCGCGTCAATTATCTTTCAAATATCAACTACTTTTATACGAACTGACTGTTAATTACTATCAAGTGCTAGTATAACGCTGTGCGCATATACGTGCAGTGTCTTCAAACGATCTATACAGACTACAACGTGCTGGAGCCTTTTTTTGGGCTTGAGCTACAGACGGCTCCCTTACTATTGTATCGGCATTTCCAAGCGATTGTATGCGAAGCTGCCGTATATAGACATTTGCCAGTAGGATCAGTAATAGGCTACCGACTCTAGACAGAATTCTCTTGACAATGTTGAAGAGATACATATGAGTTGAGTGGTTATACAGACTTCATTGCGCTTTTAGGGTCTTTGGAAGGAAGCAGTAGGCCGGTAAGGAGGGCATCAACGCTATCAACGCTATCAAGGTGAGTCTGCCTCCTTGCTGGTGTCTTGCCAACGGCGATGCTGTTTATCCGTCACTGAAGGTGCAGTCAGGGAGCAGGAGAAGCTGAATATGCCGAGCAACAACGAGGGCAGCTCAAGCCGATGTCGATGGAGCCATTTGAGGCTCCTACTTGCTGCGCCCCTGCACTGCCCCTTCATAGTCCCCCTGCTCCCTCGGTGCTCCCTCAGTGCTCCCCCTTGCTCTCTCAGTGCTCCCTCGGTGCTCCCCCCTGCTCCCTCGTTGCTCCCCCTAAGGCGGCCTTGCTCCCTTTCCTGATCGAAAATGGTAATCCCCAATCCTAAGCTTGGGGTGTATATAATACATATATAGTTTCCCCGAACCGAGTCCAACACGTGACCACCTGCTGACTCAGGCCTCACCGCTTTGCTCTCCCGCTAAAGCCCATTTCGTTGATATGCTCCCTCCTTGCTCTCTCATGCTCCCCCGTGCTCCCCCGGTGCTCCCTCGATGCTCCCCCGTGCTCCCCCGTGCTCGCTCGGTGCTCGCTCGGTGCTCACTTTAAAGCGGCCCTGCTCCCTATCGTCGGTCATGGGAATGGCAACTTTAGATCCTAAGTTCGGGATATATACCTATTGTTAAGACACAGGGTCAAATGTATGATGTATGATAATAGTTGATTGTTCTAAGTCTAACTATCGAGGAAGATTATCATACAAGTATACTCCCGCGGGATGTCGGCGTCAGGCGGGTAGTCTAACCTAATTCGGTTAGATCAGACCTAACCCTAACAGCCCAAACGGGACCCTATGGGATCATTTCGTAACACCTATAATAGAATTTTTCAGCTTGAACGGAGTTTACAAGTAGCTTGATAGTTAGGTAAAGTGGACAAGCTGTAGTATTATTTCATCCTTCTACCCCACCGAAGACTTCAGAATTGACCAGTGCTGAGCACTCACGGCGCGCTTGCAGGCTCAGCTGATCTATTGTAGGGTTGTCCCGTGAATTCACTCTTTTCTACCGTTGGTGGCTCACCGGAAAAAGTTTTGCCCCCACCTCACATAAATCTTCCTATTTCCTAATTCTACCATTTTCTTTTCACATGCAGCGGAAAAGCCCACCTCTATATCTTGAGTCTCATCATCAAACATATCTCACTTGCGTCTCCATCACCAGTCCTTGACATCTAAGACTTGAACGCTCTTTCGATTTTCAATACGGTAGCATTAGCCTCCGGAAATGGATGCCTATCAAGGTTTCACATATTCACCTTCTAAGACTCACTCAAGCACTTTGGTATCCATCGCGCCTTTGCGGGGAAAGACACCATCTCCTGAGAAGACCGCTCTCTCATCCATCATCGTCCTTACGCCTTCCAAGCGACAAGTTTCCTCGTCCGCTGAAAGCGCTTCACCATCTAAGAAGATCAGAGGGAATAAAGTAGGCAATGTTCTGGAGCTTGGTATGTATTTTCCCCCATCTTCCTTTGCTTCTTCTTGAAGGCAAGCAAGGTGTCATTCAGATTACTAATTTTTTTACTCAGAGTCGCAATTCGATCTTGTCCCCAACAGCCAAAACAAGGAATTTCTGGAAAGCTTGGCCAAGTCAAAACACGTCAAGCTGCCCTACTCGCTTGTCCAAGATGGTCGGGCTGAGGGTCCTCCAGCAGGCGACTGGTCACTGTTGACAGAATTGTTCCCGAGGACCTTCGAAATTCTAGTGTATCCTCCATATCTCATCATTAGAGTAAGGGAGCTACCACCAAAGCCTTGGCCTTTCACAGTTGGTAGTTTACCACTTCACCTGACAACAGATCCAGATTCAAACGGCTTCGAAAAGGGCCACTCAGCACGAGGCCCTATGGTGTTGCAGGAATTCAACTTGCAACGGGAAACTCCATTTTCAAAAGATGTCTTGTTTCGAGCAGCGAGACATTTGAATGAATATGGGCCAAAAATTAGAGACTTGTTTTGGTTTGGCGGCTGTTGGGTTGCAACAACATTGGAAGAGACGGATTCGAAGGCAGTACCATGGAGGATAGCTGGATCTCCTGTATACTTCAAGTCAGCAGCAGAAGATCCAGAGCTGGATCCTGCAGCGTTGAGGAGAAAGGCTCCCCAAGACTTGGATTATGATGATACGGACTACCTGAGCGAATCAAACACTCTACTCCGCCCCGGCATCATGTTAGCTTCTTCACTGATCAAAGGTAACAAGAACGGCCAAACGAAAGATGAATGGAAGTCAACAACTTCTGGTATTATGGTCGCCAATGACAAAGGAGAAATTTTCATCACCGTCGCTACCCATGGCTTCGAAAACGATGGTTTAGTATATCATCCGAATCCTCTCACAGGCCGAGTCATCGGTCAAGTCGTCGACGTTCTCCCAGGTACCGACATCTCGATTGTGAAATTGGAATCGGGTCTGGAGTACCTTAACGAGACGTTTGGGACGGCAGAAAACCCTGCCGGAGACACCCTTAGTGGACTTGCCCCGGGCTTCGCGCCTCATACGCGAACTTACGATATGCTTAGTATGAACAACCCTTTCTCTGGAAGTTGCGATGGTTCGATATTGGGTGTTGGACTAAGGGTGGAAGGTTCTAATGCGAGTTATGTCCTCCATGAATGGTTGCTGTTGGACAATGGAGAAAAAGCCCCCATCGATGGTAGCTGCGGGTCACCAGTGCTCGACAACCAAGCAGGAGTTGTGGGACTGTTCCGTTTTAAGAAGAATGAAAACAACCAATGCATTTGCGTGGCAGCAATCGAGTTGAGGAACTTTAATTACGAGATTTGTGGTGGAAGACATAGGTTTTAAGGCGGTAATTTGGTGTCGTGATATTTTATTTTTTCCGTGCAAAGATTCAATAGAAAGACACACATGCATGCAAAAACGGTTCAATAGATAGGCTCGTCCATCAAATCTTTGATATGGCTTTACTAGGGGTTGACACAATTAAATGCCAGTAAGACTACACAGCTTTAGTGCGATGGCTTACTGTTGATGCCTTACCGTTATAGTACCTCTAAAACCCCTTTCAAGTTCTAGAACTGGGACTACACTGATCACGTTTGCACCTATGAGGCTGAATGTCCAGCATGGTCCTGATTCGAGGTCACAAAGGCCCCCGGAACATCGGTGGCCTGGGCAGAATCTGAACGTGTTGTCAGTACAGGCGGCGACGGAGCTATCGTTGTTTACGAAGAACGTTGGGAGGCGAGCATCGACTCCACGACTTGGGCGATAATTGCTCATACTGAAGCCGCACAGGGAGTTTTCGAGGTCAACCATAACAAGTGGGCGACACGACGAATAAAGTCACCGGATGAGAGCGAAAAGGGTGTTCAGGATGTCGACCTTATGATCTCTACAGCAACAACAACTCATGAGTAGGAAAGAGAGTCATGTTGCAAGGTATCTTAATGTCACGAACGCCTGCTAGCAAAGCCTCAGAGCATGGCTGCAGCGACTACCCCTACAGGGCGCCTGCGTGGCCGTAGGCGGTCTTACCTTAGATAGTCGTCGGGTAGCGACGCCTGCCGACGTAGCTGGATTCAACCATCTTCTCCAAATGCTTGTTTTCGCCTTTGGCCTTGCACTTAGAAAGTTATTTCGGCGTGTCAGATCCTGCTACCCTCGGGACTGGCAAGCCTCCAATTGTTGCTCAGGACTCCGGGGCGTAGGTAGCGACTCTCGGCACCGGGTCAGTGCGCTACCCCTCCAGCCCTCTCACCCCGTTCATAGTAGAGAGTAATGAGTAAGTAAACAAATACAAATCGGAGTTACTGCACCCCCTGGTGCCCTGGCGAAAAGAGAAAAAAAATAAGTCTGTATCGACCGGGAATCGAACCCGGGCCCAGTATATGGCAAACACTGATTGTACCACTCAACCACCGATACTTCTATGGAACGATTCAAGAAGTTAAATTATTATACACCTGCACTATCTTCATCCCAGATTCACCTTCAACCAAGGTCAAATACCCAAATCCTGCGAAAACTAGCCTTGTTGCGCAATTTTAGGGCAGCTATTATCCTACTGGAGGAGTAAAGTCAGACCCTACTTTAATCCATATAGATGTCATCAGTTTGCTGCGACTAAAATGGCTATGGCCCGTGCAAATTCCACTCAGCCACACGCAGCTACAGTTACTTTCAATTATGGAAGCGTTGTGGGTGCGAAATATATCCATCGTGCGCATCTTACCAGCTACGTACCTCGACCTATATTAAGGAACGCCTGCCCAGACCTTTACGCTCTTTGCGCACCTTATCACCTAGTTCGGGTGGTAAGGCAGCAAGCTGTATACTGAGCTTAGAGCATTTTCCTGTCCTCGTTAACTAGCTAAGAATAATTCAGCGAAGCGATAGCAAATCGTCAAAATCAATCGAGCTGCGACACCTCCTGTTGGCCGATTTGCTCTCTACAGTTCAACAGAATCACATTTTCAGCCTGGTTTTACCGCAGACCTCCTTATCTGGTGACTTCTGACTCTTTCTCCACAGCATTTAAAACACTTCGTGCCGGAACATTTCACTAATCCACTGCCCGCCTGGAACTCTGCGTGGTTGGTAGGAGATGTTTGATGTCTTTGTGTTCAAATAAGCAGCGGACGTGGTTTTCTTTCGGATGAGAATGAGATCTTGCAGTGATTCAGTCAAGCCTGCTGTGTTTCTGGACTAGTTGTCGCAAATGGATATATATACTGGGTCTTCTTCCTCGAACCTTTGAATTTTTCTGTTTATGCTCCTCCTGTTTCAAGTCAAACAATACAACAGACTTGAGTCAACCTCCAACACTTGAGTAACTCTTCCTCATATATATAAATAAATCGATATCATGCCGCTACTTCAAATATTCTGGGTTCGATACCAAATTGTTTCGTGCTTCATACCTCTGTTCGACATCTTTTGAGCACAGACTCTCACTGATTGCCTTCGAATTGTCGGCTGGTTTTTTCTACAAGAGGTCTGTGTCTCTCACACATCTCCAACGGCGACTCCAAAACTCGTCGCTCAGAACTAGGCGCACTGCTGCAGATATTCTCCCGTCATCAACACTACCGCGACTTCTAGGTAGCAGGAGGCTGAGCTAGGCAGCAGTGCTGACGAACGTTATAAATAACGCGAGCAGCTATAGCCGGGTACAGGGCAGCCAATTCAGGCTCTAATGTACTGCGCCCCTGGACCGCCTCATAGTGCTCCCTCTTGCTCCCCATGCTCTCTCTCTCTGCTCCCTCGTGCTCCCCCTCTGCTCCCTCTAAAGCGGCCCTGCTCCCTTTCCCGACCTGGAACGGCAATTCTCAATCCTAAGTTCGGGGGCTGTATAATATATATAGAGAACACGTCAAAGCCTGGATAGCTTCAAGGAAGCTAGACGCTGATCGGATCTAAACCCCATCAGTGCGGGAGCCTCGAGCTGGTGTCGATTCGGCTTGCGGCTCGTGTTGAGACCCGGGTGAAAGTGGCATTTGTTGCATAGGAGGTTGCGGTTCAGACATTGGGATTTGGCTGTAAACAACGTTTGGGCCTGCAAGACTTTCGGGGCTGATATGTGCTGCTTCCATCGCCTCCTTTGCTTTGTTACCTCCCGGTCGCTTTTCACCAGCCAAATCGTCTTCTGTAAACCCTTGCTTCCTCGCTTTGGCCTCCCAATAGTCATCTTTCACTCGCCGGCCATCAACGATAACCCGAGCTCCAAATTGGCGAAACATTGATTTGGCCGTGACGATTGCAACTTGCCGCGATCTATAGTGGTAAGGCATGATTTCTTGATGAATCAACTCATCCTTTTCAGCCTGTGTAGGAATGATCTTTTACAGTGAGCGGTTTTTATTGAACAACAGATAGGAGTCTCGGTAGTTCAACACCCTTGCACATTCGGTTGCGAGCATGAATTTCTTTTCTCCTCGGTTCAGGACATAGAACGTTCTCATCTTGAATTCGCGCCCTTCCAATGCATGGCCTTGTGGGGAGACTTTCCTCTCTCCAGCCTCGTCGAACTCCCTAGGGATATATTCATCGCCTTCCGGTGTCAGGACGTCGGTCACGTGGTCCCTCACTGTTGGCAGGGCTTTCAAGATCACGGGGCGCGCTCCTGGTGTCTCTGGGGACGGAAGTAATGGTTCTCGCAGTTGGTCGGTCTCAAGGGCTGCGACCGTTGGCCACGACTCTCGCTGAGTCTTCTGTGGTGGAATCAATGGCGATGCCGTTGCGGGAAATTCAGGGATGAGTTTCGGATATGCTTCTAGCGTCGAAGGTAATGGTGGTAGCGCTTGGTCTCGAGCGCGGGCTTCCTTCGACTGACTTAGGCTGGCTTGATTGACACTTGAAGAGTCGTGTTCTGAATCATCAACGTCTTGCCGGGGCAAAGCCGTAAGGGCAATCTCCTCCATATGTCGCCCGACATGTTTCACAAATCCCCTTCGGGGCTTATCAGGGGTGTCGCGACACAGTGGGCACTGTTCATTTTCCGGCCTCCGCTCGTCCATGAAATGGGCTGTGATTTGAGCCACCCGGAGATTTTTGCTCGAAAACCGTCGTCCGTGTTCCTGCAGGAGATGGTGTTCCCACCCAGAAACGGTGTCAATCTTCTCTAGACATTCCGGACACTTCCAATGGTGACTGGTCCGATGTGTTGTAAATTCGTGATCGGCCCAGGCTGTACGAGTGGAGAATTGGGATAGCTCATCTCCACAATTGGCAAATGTACAAACATACGGTCGGAGGTCTGCAAAGACGTGTTTCCTGGGATATCATTAGACGAGAAAGACGCATCCCCAGGGTTCGCACTTACTTCCAGTCCGCTCGGTTTATTACCCCGAATTGCATTTGCCGGCAAATATCGCACTTGAAGGGCTTTCCTACGCTGACTTCCGAGGGAAGTGGGGGGACTCGGGCAGCGTTGTGCTCATCTTCTGCAATGCTCGAAACGAAAGACGCTTCTGATGCTGTTGATGCTGCGTATTCAACTTCGGCAGCAACGGACGTACCGATGCCCGAGTCGTAGAATAGCGACTGAGGTTGGAAAACAGAAGAAGCCGGACCAATAAGATTCACGGCCGCGTTTTCGAGTACTCCGTGACTAATTGTGTCTTCCGTGCGAAGTCTGATATGCCTTTGCCAACTTGCTTCGCCCAGTCGCTCGACCAGCCGGTGCTCCGCGTTTTTGTATCTCTCACGAACCAGCTGAACATAGGATTGAGCAGGATCAGAGACTCGAAAGGCTACATATGCAGGGCGGACCTCCCTAGCTAGCAATTCGTCTGCGTGTACCAGATCCAGCTCTAGAACAGGTGCCCATTCCATCAGGCATTGGATGACATGACCAAGATGTGAGGTAGCAGCGTCCACATTCCTACGCGTTCCATCTTCATTTCTGTCAGCTTCATCATCTCTATCCTCGATCTGCTCAGCGTCCCCGGTGAGGTGATGAGAAATGATCAATTTGCATTGACTAAGGAGCTCTTTCAGATCGTCGAGATTTCGTTCGGATTGGCTGTGTTGTGCTTGGCAAAACACCAGCGGCCATAGATCTAAACACGGTCATTTTTGGAATCCTAGTACACTCAAAAGTACCTCGAGCTTGTGCTCTTAGGTTGCAAGGTATTGACGCTGAACTGACCGTTGAAAATTAAGTCTCCGATATCAACAAGCAACTGTAAGACGCAGCTCTTGGATTCTTCGTCCGACTCTAAAGCTCTATCGATCCTTGAAAGCTTCACCCCAAAGGTACAAATTTTCTAATTCATTTCTCAATTTCCTTAAACTTGCACTACCCACCGCTCCGCTAAGCGATGAGCTGAGTCCATTGCGACACAAGAGTCGTAATGATTCGAAGCAAAGCCTGTAGAGACGGCCAGCAACACCCTCTTCGTTGCAACCACCGAAAATTTGTTGATAAACCTCAACGGCCAGATCACTACCTTTTAGCCAGTCTTGCACTTTGACAGCTTTGTTGGAAACAATGCCGGACTTCATCGCAGCTTTGCTTAGTGTTCATTAATACTATGACGGTCGAATTGGAAACAATGCTCGTAGTGTCTTTGATAATATATGTAAAGACTTTTCAGCAGGCCGCCTTATGCGCCCTATCCTCGGCTATCGGCCTCGGGTCAGTGGCCATTAAGGCGTGGTGCATAACACAGCCGCACGCCGAAGGTGATAATAGACCAGTCATCAAGTCCTCCTGTCTGCCCAAAAGCCGAATTCAAAACAGGCTATCGGCCTCAGGTTAGTAGCCATTAAGGCGTAGTGCATAACACAGCCGCACGCCGAAGGTAATAATAGACCAGTCATCAAGTCCTCCTATCTACCTAAAAGCCGAATTCAAAACAGGCTATCAGCCTTAGGTCAGTGGCTATTAAGGCGTAGTACATAACACAGCCGCACGCCGAAGGTGTTAATAGACCAGTTATCAAGTCCTCTTATCTACCTAAAAGCCGATTTTAAAACAGGCTCCGCTACTCAAGCTAGTCGTATCATACTTAATACTCAGCCTCGACCGACTTACTATAAAATCGAAGTGATATCACCCTCGCTATTATAAGATAGGATATATTATAAGGAACTACCCTACTCTTACTAAGATAGTATTAAGTACCGTTAGCGAAAAGCTAGTAAGGACTACTAGCGATAAGCTTATAGATAAGGTATTAAATTTAAAAAACTTCTAAGTACTATTATTATATCCGCTACGATAGTATAAGGTATAAAGCGGATAAGGCGGTTTATTATTACTATATAGGTAAAGCTTAAATACTTATAGAAAGAATTTACTACTCTTATTTACTTAGGTATAGATACTAACTATATTAATATACGCTTAGCGAAAGAGTAAGAATAGGAAATAGACCTAACCTCTAGTAATATACTTTATAATAGAGTAGGGAACTTAATACTTTTACTTAGTATCTATACTAGTAATATTAAGCTTATTAACTTAAATAGAGTTATCTAATACTATTAGAGTACCTTCTATACTATCGCTAACCTTAACTATAACCTTTACTTAAACTATCTATAACTAGAGAAATAAAATTCTTAAGTAGATTAGCCTACGTAAAATTAATAGTTCCCTATTAAATCAAATAATATTATTTAGCTAGCGATAGAGATATACCTATACGTAGTACTAGCTACGAACCTAAATACCTATTTAGAGCTAAGATATCTCCCCTAATATATTATAGGTTAAATAATATTAAGACGTCGTATAGTTACTAAGAACTCTATATAGAGTTTTTTAAATAATATAATAATACCTACCCTAACTCTACTATAATTATTATACCTTCCCTACGATTAAGACTAGATAGTAAGAATTAGTATTAGATATAGTATCTTAGCCTAATTAGTAAAGAGTATAGATAATACCTACCTAGCTATTAATTTAAAAAATCTAATATCTATATATACTTAATATATATCTACTAGTTAAGACTAACGCGTAGTCTATCCTAGGGGAAGGCTAGGGTTATAGATATATATAACTAAGAGGAGGATATACTAAGTTATAAATTAGAAGGTATATTTTAGAAAAGGATAGCTCCTATTTAAGTAGCTAGGCGAGCCTTTAGTATAAGTAGTACTATATAACTATAATTATAAGCTAAAGGGTTAGCTCCCCCTTAAAGTAAAGTATATAAGGATAGAAGTAAGTCTATCTAATATAACTAGCGGGATATTATACTATCTAATTCTTTATATAAGTATAGGCCTCCTAGGCGGTATATATAGCTTCTCCCCTTTCTTATATCCTTAACTAGTAAACTACTAAATAGCTAAATCTAGTACTACTATAGATACTAATAAATACTACTAATTAGCGCTAATAACTTAAACCCTTATAGGATAGCTATATACCCCCCTCTTCCCCCCCTATATTAATATAGTAAAGGTTAAAGAAAGTTATAGGGCGCTTAGTACTATAATAAAGTTAAAGGATATAGAAGAATATAGTAGGGTCCTTAAGAGCTAAGTATAGTATAAAGAGCGTATATTATAGTTAGTATTAGAAATAATATTATAGAGCGCTTAGTATAATATTAAAGGAATATAGTTAAGAGTTACTAGTATTAAGGAGGCCTAGGGTATAGTCCCTAAACTAAAAGTAATTATATTATTAAGGATAAGCGGGAGTTTTTATCTAGGTACTATACTATAGTTTCTCTTACGGCTAGGAAAGGTATACTACGTATACTATCTACTAGTTTTATAAATAA
>JAEUBA010000234.1:0-20047 GCA_018257865.1 Stereocaulon alpinum | reverse complement strand
TATCTAGTAATAGTAAACTCGCTATATTATCCTTACCTTAGTTCTATATTATATAGATTAAGTCTATAATAGTCTTTAGAGCTATTTCTACTAAATATCTCTTCCTACCTCCTATCTAGTATTCTAGGAGTAGGTAATTTACTTCAGCTATTCCGCTAAGTCGTTTTACTATTACTATCTCTAATACTTTCCTAAGTGTATCTAGTAGTACGATAGGTCGATAGGCCTTAGGCTTAGAGTAATTAGTCTTCTTTAGCTTCTTCAGTATTACTATATTCGCTTCGCAGAACTTCTTTAGGTAGTATCTATAATCTAGGTACGCTTAAAATACCCTTTAAAAGGTCTCCCCTATTTCCGTATATACCGCTCTTAGGAACCTATTTAGGATCCCTAAAATCCCTAGGGCCTTATCTGCTACTAGGTGCTAAATTATGTCCCTTACCTCCTTTATAGTAATCTCGCTATCTATTATAATAGGCTTTAGGTAATTAGCCCCCTTAATATCCGTTAGGTCCGCTAGGGGTAAGGGCGGGAAGAGGACCCTCCTTAAGGCCTCTACCTTCCCTTTAAAGTCTATCGCTTTATTCCTATTCCCGTCTTTAATAGCTGGGAATTATAGTAGCTCTTTAAGGCGTATACTCCTCTCCCTTCCCTACTTAACGAGTTACTATATTCCTCCTAGCCTTAGCGATACTCTATAGACCCCCTCTCAAAAAGCTATCGTCCTAGTCTTTCGTAGGATAGTAACCTTTTTCCTTTCAGTCTAGCGGAGAGCCTCCTTAGTCTATCTAATAATATAATAACGTAGCTATTACCCGCTAATATAGCCGGTAATTAATTATATTTATTAATAACTACGCGTTACTACTACGCCTACTACGTATTCTTTTTATATTATAATAGATTTAGGCGTTACTATAGTTAGATAATATTCTATATATATAAGGCGCCGCCGTAACGACGTCGCCTCTAAGTTAACTCTTTTCCCTTACGTTTCCTACTAGGTTTAAAGGATTTTTAATAAGTAGTCTATTCTATATACTTTAGTACCTAAGGACTAAGGCTTAGAGGGGAGGATACTATTAACCCTTAAATATATACGCGTTATAGCTACGCTAACGTAATAATATTAATTAGGGTTTAGGGGCTTAGTAATAGTATTACTACTTAGGACTCCCCCGTATTTTAGGGATCTTTAGAAATTAGTTCTACTACTACTCTACTACTAAGTAATATAATTATATCTATTACTTAATACCTAAATCTAGTAACTTTACGTCTCTTATACCTTAATACGCTAGCTTAGAGCCGGCGTCGCTAGCCTTTATAGAAACTATATTTAAGAAATATAGAATAGTATATAGTATAGTAGTAAGACCTATACTTATATTTATTATACTAATCTAGTATACCCCTACTAAAGAACTAAGAGTAGTAGAAAAGTATATTAAAATACTAGCGATAATATAGAATAACTATTTAAGAATAGTACTTAAAGTATATAGAGTAATACTAGTTTAAGTCTTAAAGGCGGAGATAGTTATCCCTCCTATTTAGACTTAGTTAGATACTTTAGTTATAAAATATTAAGTACTAAGGGGGATCTATAACCTAATAATTAAAGGTAACTATATAATTTATTAGAGATTATAAAGAAAAAGAGGGAGGGCGCGCCTAATATACTCTACCCTATTACTAAAGAAGGAGGTATAGGCCCTTTAAGAGCTTAAAGCGAAGGATTAGGACTAAGTATTAATAATAATAAGGTAGAAAGTATATTAGTATAACTTAGAAATAGATATTAAGGAGTACTAAGATATAGGTATTTTAGTTAAGAAGATAAGGAGTTAAGCGATAGTAAAGTAGACTAAGCGGTAGGAGATATATAAAAAGGCTATCCCTAAATACTCTTATATACCTATTTAAAGGGAGATATTATTTAGAGATAGGTATAACTACTACCTAAAACTAAGAAAGGTAGAGAGCTTAGTAGTAATCTAACTTTAAAGTAGTAAGAATAAGTTTAACTACTTCTTATATAAAGTAAAAGTACTAAGGATTCGTAGCGCTTACTATAGCTATAGTTAAGGGAATTAAGATATAAAGTATATTCTCCTATACTACCTAAAGCTTGATTGATTGATTGATTTATACGCCTATTCTAGTATCTATATATACTAATGAGGGTGTTCTCTTACATTATTAGGAAATCTAGGGGGGTTAAAGGCCCTCTAGACGCGAAAGAAACCTTTCTAGAGTCGCCCCTTCTAGCTAAAAACTTTCGCTTATTAGCTTACTTATCGTTCTGCTCCGCCTATCCAACCTCGCCGCTAGGCTCTATAACACCGGTAATAATAATCTCCGTTACCCTAATAGGCCCTGTAATACTCCGGTAGCTCCGCCGCCTTTAGCTTCCACTTACGCTTAGGCTTCTTTGTCTTTAGGGTTTTTATTGCCGGTTCTACTCTAATAGGGAGTTTAGACTGGGAGAGCTATTCCCTAGTAAGTTAATACTACGTTAGGAATCCTAACCTAACCAGCTATCTTACAGCCGCTCTTATACTAGTGACCTCAGCTAGTATAGTCCTAATATTATAAGTCTCTGCCTCTTTAATAAGCTCCCTTCGAGTGTCGCTAAGCTCTAGGCAGTGCAGGAGAATATACTTTATATCCTAATTCCTCTATCTATAACTACAGCGGGTACTGCAGACCCCTAGTACCCTCGCCTTATAAAGGAAGTGGTTAAACCTATTCTTCCCACTTTAGAGTTAGACTGCTATTAAGCTTTCTACCTTCCTAAGCTTTAGGTGGTAGTTATACCTTTCTCTAAATAACGGTTTATTCTATACGGGTGTGCGAGAGTGCTTAGGGATAGTATCCTTATATACCTCCTACCGCTCGATCTACTTCGCTATTACCTAGCCTTATATCTTCTTAGCTAGGACGCCTATGTCTTAATACTCCTTAACATCCGTTTTTAGGTTATACTAATATACCTTCCTCCTTATCGCCGTTACCGCTTGATCCTAATCCTTCGCCTTAAGCTCCTACAGGGCCTATTCTTCCTTTTCTAGTAATAGGGTTAGGCGTGTTAGGCGCGCCCTTCCTCTCCTTCCCCGCAGTCTCCTACGGATTAAGCGGTTGCCTTTAATTATTAAGGGGTATACTCCCCTTAGTGCCTAGTATCTTATAACTAGGGCGTCTAGATAGGTTTAGATAGGTATAATAACTACTTCCGCTTCTAGGACCTAGACCGGTATTACCTTATATACTCTAAGCACTATCCGTAGGCAGTCGTTCTATATTATCGCGAGCGTCTTAACGTGCTTTTCTACGGCTCCCCGCCCCTCGGTGGGGGTATACTATATTAGAGTAGCGAATATAAGTATAGGCCTTACCGCTATACTATATACCTTCCTATACTTCTTAAACGTAGCTCCCTAAGTTAATCCTGCTAGGCACTTAATCGCCTAGGCTTAAGTAGCGGCCTTTACCTTCACCTGCGCTATATATAGGCCCTAGCGGAGTTTGGTGTTAATATATAGCCCTAGGACCCTAATACTTGCTTCTAGCTTAACCTCTACGTTACTAAATTATACCGTCTCCTTTATATTAAACCTTTTAGGGGCGTGCGACAGATGTACTAGTTTATACTTCTAGGGCGCGAACGTCGCCCCGTATATTTTCGCCTACGTTTGGCAGAGCTTGTGGGCCTATTCTAGCTACCTACAGTTCGTTTCCGTTATCTTACTATATACCAGCAGGTGTACGTTATCTACGAATCCTCCCACCTATACTAGGATCTTTACCTTTAAGTATACTTTAATTAGTAGCGTATTAAAGAAGAGGAATAGGATTAGTAATATTAGTAATCCTTACGGGATCCCCGTTTCTACCGCCTTAACTAGACTAGTCCTACCCCCTAGGGTTATTAATATCGCTCTGTCCTTAAGGAAGCTCGCAGTCTACCGGATAATCCCCTTAGGGATTCCTTTTATCCTTAAGTTATAGAGCAGCCTTTTATAGGACATATTATCGAATACTCCTGCTATATCTAGTAATAGTAAACTCGCTACGTTATCCTTACCTTAGTTCTATATTATATAGATCGAGTCTGTAATAGTCTTTAAGGCTATTTCTACTAAACGTCTCTTCCTACCTCCTATCTAGTATTCTGGGAGTAGGTGATTTGCTTTAGCTGTTCCGCTAAGTCGTTTTACTATTACTATCTCTAATGCTTTCCTGAGTGTGTCTAGTAGTGCGATAGGTCGATAGGCCTTAGGCTCGGAGTAATTAGTCTTCTTCGGCTTCTTTAGTATTACTGTATTCGCTTCGCGGAACTTCTTTAGGTGGTATCTATAATCTAAGCACGCTTGAAATACCCTTTAAAAGGTCTCCCCTATTTCCGTATACACTGCTCTTAGGAACCTATTCGGGATCCCTAAAATCCCTAGGGCCTTATCCGCTGCTAGGTGCTAGATCGCGTCCCTTACCTCCTTTACAGTAATCTCGCTGTCTATTATAATAGGCTTTGGGTAATTAGCCCCCTTAATATCCGTTAGGTCTACTAGGGGTAGGGGCGGGAAGAGGACCCTCCTTAAGGCCTCTACCTTCCCTTCGAAGTCTGTCGCTTTATTCCCGTTCCCGTCTTTAATAGCTGGGAATTGTGGTAGCTCTTTAGGGCGTATACTCCTCTCCCTTCCCTACTTAGCGAGTTACTATACTCCTCCTAGCCTTAGCGATACTCTATAGACCCCCTCTTAGAAAGCTATCGTCCTAGTCTTTCGTAGGATAGTAACCTTTTTCCTTTTAGTCTAGCGGAGAGCCTCCTCAGTCTGTGTATTTCTGCTGTAGCGGTAGGCCTTAAGCGCTGCCCGTGACGCCTCAGTAACTCTCGTACACGCCCCGTTCCAGTATAGTTTGGCTCCGGCGTAGGGTTCCTTAAATGGGATAGTATTCTCTACCACCTCCTATAGCGCAGCTATAAGCTTGTTAACACATAGGTCGATCGCTTCCTCCGAGTCTAATAAGTATCTGCCTATAACCCTATTTAGGATCCTTGCGTGTTTCCGGATCTCCTCGCCGGTCGCCTCCGTCTCTATCCTTTTCTAGGCTCTCTTCTAGTGCACCCAGCGCTCGCTCTAGGTCTATTCTAGCTCCGTTACGATTGGTATATGATCCAACCCCATATCAAGGTCTTCTCTTACTCCGCACTTCGCCATCGCATTATACGCGCCTTCGGTTAGGAATATAAGGTCGATAGCGCTCTCTAAGCCCCTGCTTTACTATGTGACCGACTTCTCCGGTAGTCTAAGGACTATCCCCTTCTCTCCTACTACTTCCAGCAGCCTATCTGCTATCGTATAGTATATAGCTCGTCCTGGGTTGTTCTATTGGGGGTGGTGTAGGTTGAAATCCCCTACTATAATGTGTTCGCCTTCGCTTTCTAAGGCCTCCTTTAGCCTTAGGATAGTCGTAGGGCTATCCACCGATGTATAGCTCACCAGCGAAGGGTTGTAGATATTATACACCCATACCCTCTCTACTATCAGCTCCTCAGTGTTTTCGTCCTCAGCGTCAGCGTTATTTCGGGTTCTCTTAGTCTAGATCCATAATAAGTATAAGTCGCCCTCCTAGTACTCTACCCCCCAGTCGTTAGGATCTATCCTTTTATTTACGTAGAAGTACGTTCTAGCCTCTGGGTCTCCCCCGTAGGCTAGGTGGAACCTGCTTATACTCGTATTATACGAGGTTCTATTTATCAGGTTGCGTGCCGGCTCTTAAATCGCTAATACGTCTATGTCTTTTATATCTTCGTTTTCAAGAAGTGGTGCTATCACTATATCCTTCTTCCTCTGTATGTTATACTGCAGTATTTTTAGGCAGGGTATATTCCTTATTAGGTAAGGGCCGCCTAAACGTTCTCCTGTATTTAGGTGGTCTTAGTAGTCTTTGCTACTCCTGAAGTCTGCTTAAGGGTGTTCGTCGGACTGATCCTCTCTATAGATAGGGGCCGTTACCCTTATTCCGCTCTAGAGAGGGTTATCAGTTATCCCCTCTTCGCTGCCTCCCTAGTTCCTTTCTAGGGCTTGTCTATTATATCCTCTAAGGCCTTCCTCTTCCCTTTAGAGATTACTTCACGCCACCCTTCTAGGCTAGTCCTTCTTAGTATCACCGGCGTAGGCCCTACTAAGTATTACTTTAGGGTCTCTTTAAAGTATTTCGGCTTATACTCGATTCTCTGCCTAGCCTTAGTATTCTCCTTCTATTAGATTAAGTAGGTTTTACTCTATACTAGGTACTCCCCCTTATATACTACGCACTTAGGCTTGCTGCCAGCTCTTTCCACGTAATTATCAGTCGTATGGTTTTAGGCGTATATCCTACAGCGGGTAGGGTATTTACACGCCTTAGTAATATATCCGTACCTATAGCAGTTAAAGCACTGCTTAGGGGCGGCTTCTCTCTCCTAGCGATTATAGAAGAGGAGGCTATTCTCTACTACTATCCCCTCTATAATAAGCTGGTTCGCCGCCTCCGGGCTCGGGACCTTAATTATTAGTATAGAGAATCTCTTCTCCCTCCTAAGTACGTCTAGCTTCGACGCAAATATAGGCTATTTAGCCTTTGTTATCTCTAACTCTAGGTGGAGCTTCCTATTATCTTTCCTTAGGGTTTTAAAGATCCCCTGTTAGTCCTTTATGTCTATTATCTTTTCTACTCTATAAATCGCTACTATCACTATCTTCCGGAGGACTCTCGCTAACCTGCAGAGTCTCCTTACCTACCCGTCGTCCTTCTCTAACTCCTCCCTAGCCTTTACTAAGGCTGTCTAGAGAATAATATCCCCCCCTATAGTCCTCCTTGCTGCGATAATCTCCCCGGCTACTCCCCCTGCTCCCCCAAATGTTTATACTAGTTGGGGAAGAGTCGCTGTGGCTATCTGTGTCTTTTCGCTGGTGTTATCGATCCTAACCGTTACCTGCTTCGCTTTCTTAATGTCTTCTACCCTAGGTGTAGCTGGGTAGATAGTGTTTTAGCCCCTTTAGGCTGTGCGGGCTATGTCCGCCCAGCTGTTATTTACCCTTCCGGTCGGGTGGTCTTCACGCGTTAGTTGGCTGCGGTACTCCTTCGCAGCGTATCTTTCGGCGGTGTTCTCCTGTATATACTCCGTAATCCTTTCTACCGTATTCTAGAAGAAGCCCTATACGGTCTTGTTTATATTTGCCTATAGCGTCCCCCGGACCTTCTCCGTAAACTCTAGCAGCGCCTGTTCCGTAGCCTTTATATACCGTATTCTTTCTTTAATTCTTTCCCTGCCTTAAGGGCCTTATAGACCTTTAGTAGGTTTCTGCTGTTATCGCTATCGCCCCGTTGTCGCGTCGGGACGCGTTCCTTGTCCACCTTCACCACCAACACCTCCCTTCTCTCCTCCCCCCCCATCTCGTGTTATTTTGCTGGGTTCGTAACCCGGTGTGATCGCTCGTCTGGCCTGGTAGGCCTGCTCGCCCGTCGTGCTCGTTGTCGTCGCCATCAGATCCTCCTTCCTATAACACCTATAATATCTAGTAATATCCTATAACACCTATAATATTAGTAATACCTGCAACACCTATAATATCTAGCAATATTAGTAATACCTATAACACCTATAATATCCTACAATATTAGCAAT
Organism: Stereocaulon alpinum; assembly: GCA_018257865.1. Taxonomy (NCBI): domain Eukaryota; kingdom Fungi; phylum Ascomycota; class Lecanoromycetes; order Lecanorales; family Stereocaulaceae; genus Stereocaulon; species Stereocaulon alpinum. The sequence continues at coordinate 12,372 of JAEUBA010000234.1, read as the reverse complement.
ACCTACAATATCCTATAGTACTAGTAACACCTATAATATTAGTAATACCTACAATACCTACAATATCTAGTAATATTAGTAATACCTATAATACCTATAATATCCTATAATATTAGTAATACCTATAATATCCTATAGTACTAGTAATACCTATAATATCTAGTAATATTAGTAATACCTATAATACCTATAATATCCTACAATATCCTATAATACCTATAATACCTGTAATATCTAGTAATATCCTATAACACCTATAATATTAGTAATACCTATAACGCCTATAATATCTAGTAATATTAGCAATACCTATAACACCTATTAATTAGTTAATTAATTTATACGCCTATTCTAGTATCTATATATACTAATAAGGGTATTCTCTTATATTATTAGGAAATCTAGGGGGGGTTAAAGGCCCTTTAGACGCAAAAAAAACCTTTCTAGAGTCGCCCCTTCTAGCTAAAAACTTTCGCTTATTAGCTTACTTATTATCCTACTCCGCTTATCTAACCTCACCGCTAAGCTTTATAATACTAGTAATAATAATCTCCGCTACCCTAATAGGCCCTATAATACTCCGGTAGCTCCGCCGCCTTTAGCTTCTACTTACGCTTAGGCTTCTTTATCTTTAGGGTTTTTATTACTAGTTCTACTCTAATAAGGAGTTTAGACTAGGAGAGCTATTCCTTAGTAAGTTAATACTACGTTAGGAATCCTAACCTAACCAGCTATCTTATAGCTACTCTTATACTAGTAACCTCAGCTAGTATAGTCCTAATATTATAAGTCTCTACCTCTTTAATAAGCTCCCTATAATACCTATAACACCTATAATATCTAGTAATATTAGATTAGTAATATCTAGTAGTACTAGTAATATTAGTAATATCTAGTAATATTAGTAATATTAGTAATATTAGTAATATTAGTAATACCTAGATAGTTTATTAATTATTAATTAACTATTTACTAACCGTCTACTAACCGTCTACTAACCGTCTACTAACCGTTTACTAACCGTCTACTAACCTTTCTAACTATCTACTAACCTTTCCAACCGTCTACTAACCGTTTACTAACTATAACGGTTATTAGTTTTAGGAAGAGATATTCTAACGTTATTATAACTAAATATAAACCGAATACTAACTAAATAAAGACTATTATCTAACTAGTAGTTAACCGTTTAATTATAGTATTAGAATTTTATAGGTAGATATTATAGTACCTATATATATATACGTAATATTACCCCCCCCCTTAATAAGCGACGTCTACGGCGCTAGTAAGGTACTCGTATATATTAGAATATAGGCGACGTTTAGTACTAGTATCTATAGCAGCCGTAGTAACTATAGTAGTAGGCTTTAGTTTTCGTAGGTTTTTTCGATAATATTTAGTAATAATATCGGCGGCGCTATTAAATTCCCTATTATTAGTATTATACTACTCTAGGTCGTTATCTTTATAGCCTCGCTACTATAATATCTACCTATAAAATTCTAATACTATAATTAAATAGTTGACTACTAGTTAGATAATAGTCTTTATTTAGTTAGTATTCGGTTTATATCTAATTATAACAACGTTAGAATATCTCTTCCTAAAACTAACAACCGTTATAGTTAGTAAACGGTTATACAGTAGTTAGTAGATAGTTAGTAGACGGTTAGTAAATAGTTAGTAGATAGTTAGTAAACAGTTAGTAGACAGTTAGTAAATAATTAATTAATAATTAATAAACTATCTAGGTATTACTAATCTTACTAGTGCTACTAGATATCACTAATATTACTAGATATTACTAATATTACTAGTATTATAGGTACTGCTAATATTACTAGATATTAAAGGTATTATAGGTATTATAGGATATTGCTAGATATTATAGGATATTATAGGTATTACTAATATTACTAGATATTACTAGATATTATAGGTGTTACTAATATTATAGGATATTATAGGATATTATAGGATATTATAGGTGTTACTAATATTACTAGATATTATAGGTGTTATAGGTATTGCTAATATTATAGGATATTATAGGATATTACAGGTGTTACTAATATTACTAGATATTGTAGGTGTTATAGGTATTACTAATATTATAGGATATTATAGGATATTATAGGATATTATAGGTGTTGCTAATATTACTAGATATTGCAGGTGTTGTAGGTATTGCAGGTATTATAGGATATTATAGGATATTGTAGGTGCTGCTGATATTACTAGATATTATAGGTGCTACTAATATTACTGGAGTTACTGGAGTTACTAGAGTTGCTGGAGTTACTAAAGTTACTAGAGTTACTGAAGTTACTAGAGTTACTGGATATTGCTTTATAGTTAGGGTTATAGTTAGGGTTATAGTTAGGGTTATAGTTAGGGTTATATAACCGTTATCTAATAGTTATAAAATTATTAATAGTTCTTATAGTTTTAGAACGGTTATATTCTAGTATTAATAGCGTTTTAGAACTAGTATATACTTAAATCGGTTAAATAACTATATAAAACTTATATTATAATAAGATTAATTCTTAGTAAAGAGTCTATATAGTACTTAATACAGTATTTAACCTTACTACGTACTAGCTTACTATCTAAAATATTATTAACCTTATACTTATTAGCACCGTTAATAATAATCGGCGGTAGTAGAGCTATTATCTACCCTACTAAAGGATTCTTAGCGGCCTTCTATAGTAGGCTAGTATAGAAAACCTTTTTAGTCTTTATTATTACTAGTAGTTCTAGCTTATAAGAGTAGCCCTTCTTTCTAATAATTCTAAATAGCCCTAATATCTTATTATTTAATTTCTTTAACGGTCTCGCCGTCTTAATATTCTAACTTAATAAAAATACTAGATCGCTAACCTTATATATAACGTCTTTTCTTAACTTATTAGCCTACGTAGTTATAGTCTTACTAGCTAATTCTGCCTTAATCCTTATATACTTTAAGATCCTCGCTATTATTCCTATAATATTATCTACCTTCGCGGCTTACAGTCTTGCTCGCGTTAATTAGTAGGTCGTAGTATTAGTATCTAGCCCGAAATTTATATAAGGGTGAAAGCCCTTATTAGTAAAGAACGGTAATAATCCGGTTATAGCGGATATAGCGTTATTATCTATAAATTCTACTATTAATAGCTAAGTTAGCTAATTATCCTATATATAATTATAGTAGGTATATAACTACCGTTCTATATCCTAATTCGCTCGCTTAGTCTAGCCGTCGGTTTAGGGATAGAAAGCTATTAATAACTTACTAGTAATACTAAGTTATTTATAAAATACCTTCTAAATATCTAATATAAATTACGGCCCTTAGTCTAAGATAATTATCTTTAGTAGTCTATATAGTTTAAAGATACCCTTAATTAATAACCCTATAGTAGCTTTAGCGGACGTTCCTTCGTCTAGCGCTATATATAGTAGGTAGTAATATTCCTTAAATAAATAATCTACTATAATTAAGATTATATTTTAACCGTTTACTTTAGGTAACTTAGTAATAAAGTCTATAGAAATATCTTACTATCTCTTTATTAGTATTAGTAGCGGATATAGTAGCCTATTATACTTATCCCTTAGCGCCTTAGACCGCTAATATATATAATAATTCCTTACGAATTAGATTATATCCTTTTATATACCTAGCTAGTAGTAGTAATAACGTAATAGGTTAACTATATAGTTTATACCTAAGTATCCTAATAGTAGCGGTTTATATATCTCCTTAATTAATTCCGCGAGTAATCGCTTATTATTAGGTACCTATAGTAAGCCGTTCTTATATATTATACTATCCGTAGTAGAGTAATTCTATAGTAGTAAGATCCCTCTAGTTCTACCTTCTTAAATTATCTTATAGTAGCTTAGGTATTTCTTATCTAATCTATTTATATCTAATACTTTCTAGTAAATTAGCTTCTTACTCCCGTCTTTATCTATTTTAGCGATAATAAGACGGTTAGGCGTTAGAATTATTTACTATTAGTATTTAACTCGCTCGTTATCTTAGCTTTTAGGTATAGATCCTAGTATATATATTAGGGCGTTAGTACGTTCGTTCGTTCGTCTAGGGCGGTACTTAATTTTAAAGTTATATTTAGCGAGCTTCTCCGACTAGCGTACTTAGTAATAAGAGAGTTCCTTAGTACTTATAAAGTACTCTAGCCCCTTATAATCTATAATTACCTCTATCGGAATATTAGTTAATTCTAACTCTAGTCGCTAGTATTCTAGATACCGAATAATTATTAATAACTCCTTATTATAGATTTCGTAATTATATTCCGCTAGTAGTATATTCTTACTATAGAATATAACTAAGTATAGAATTCTATTATATTCCTATAATAGTACGCTGTTATTAATATAATCTAATAGATTAGTCTTAAGTACTGCCTTCTTACTACGGTCGTAATAGTATAGGATTAGTACGGAGGTAATTTAGTACTTAAGGGTATTAAATAACGTCTAGTAGTTAGCTAACTAGTTAAATTCTATATCCTTATAAGTTAGCCTTATTATTAGACGCACGATTTTCGAGAAGTCTTTAATAAAGCGACGGTAGAAATTATAAAAGCTAATAAAGCCCTATACTTATTTTAATATTTTTAGTACTAGCTAATCTATAACTACTTATACCTTCTTTAGATCTATTTTTAGGCTATTAGTTAATAAGATTACCCCTAAGAACGCTGTTTCTTATATATAGAATTAGTACTTTTCGATATCTACTTATAGTCCTACTTTACGGAGCTTAGCTAGTACTAGCTAAATATAGGTAGTATACTCCTTCTTTATCTTACTATAAATAAGGATATCGTTAAGGTACGCTTAGATAAACTTATTAATAAAGTCGAAAAGAATATTATTTATATAGTATTAGTAATTAGATAGACCGTTAGTTAATCTAAATAGTAAGACGTAATACTTATAAGCCCCTATTAATATAACGAAAGTTATTAATTCCTCGCTATCGGGGTATATATATAGCTTATTAAATATAATAATAATATTAAGTTTAGTAAGATATTTAGATCCTATTACCCTAGCGAGGGTCTCGTTAATTAGCGGAATTAGGTAGCGATTTCTTTAGGTAATCGCGTTTAGTTTTCGGTAGTTAACGTAGAAACGCAGGCTCCTATTTAGTTTTAGTACGAATAGGACTAGTAACGTATATAAAGCTATACTAAGACTAATAAAGCCCTTTTCTAAGTTCTCCTCTAAGTATTCCCTTACTTTCTAAAGCTTTTTACCTAATATTAGGTAGATTCGACTATATAGGGGACGTTTATCGCCTTCTAATTAGATTTTATAGTTATATAGGCGGTAAGGGGGTAGGATATTAGCTTTTATTCGGTTAAATATATTAAGAAAGTTATAGTATTCTATTAGTAGCTTCTCTTAGATATTATTACTAGTCTAGGCGGATATCTTATTAATATTTATAGGCTAATTATTAGATTCGGCCTATAGGGCCTTATTAATTTATAATGTTATTAGTAAAAAGTATTAAGCTCTGCGCCCCTTTACCTATTAAGAAACCTATTTATAGTAGGCGTTAGCGCTAATAGGCGCGATATTTAGCGGAGTCGACTTTAATATAACTAGTATCTTTAGTAGTATTACGATTTTAGTAGAGGAAGTTATTACCTATAGTAGCTATTAAAGGATTTTCACCGGAGTAACCTCTTTTATTAGGAGGGCTAACCGCTTTAGTAGTACTAGCTATACTAGTAGTACTAGCGGAATAATATAGTTAGGGAATATAAACTTATCGTAGCTTATATTAAGTAAGACGTTATTAGTATTTATCTATAGCTTACCTAATATTATCTTATAATTTCCTAGCTTAATAATAAGTATTAGAATTATTAATTTAATACGTCCGTTAATATCTAAGGATAGGAATATTATATAGGTAATTAGGTTAGGTGCTAATTACCTATTATAACCTCTTAAGGGGCGGGGTTAACTAATTAGTATAGGGGTAATCCCTAATTTATTATAGAGAAAGTACGCTTCTTTTTTATTAATAAATAAAAATCTAGTAGTACCGGTATCTAGTAGAGCTAAGATAGTATATCTATTTTTCTAGCTAAATAGAGTATAGGTAATAGTAAGTAGGGACCTAGTAAATAGGTTAGTATTAAAACTAAAAGACGAAATTAGAATATCGCTGCTTAATATATCTATATTAAGGGCGATATATTTCCTAATTAGTTATTACTCTACGGCGGTAAGACTTACTCCGTAGTTAATATTTCGTATATAATAGAAGCTAGATAAGTATATATAGCTATAAAATATCCTTTCTTTCTATACTTAAAATACGTAATTTCGGTAAGAGGCCTAGGAGATAGGCGGTAACTAGGCGATAATAAGCGGTATAGAGTAAAAGGCGTATTTAGACGCTTCGCTACTACTATAGTAGTAGTAGCGGTAGCTATAGCGGTAATAGTAGCTTAGTTCGCTTAGCAATTTATCCTTACTTCTTAAGCCTATATCTAGCGATTATAGTCTATATATAGTACCGCTACTAAGTTATCTACTTATTATATATAGATACGGAGCTCCTTAACGGTCCTAAATTTAGTAGGATATATAGTAAGTGCTTCCCTTAGTTATAAGTTACTCTTATCCTTTAGATAATCTATTATAGACTTATTAGAGTAATTTAGGTAGCTAGCTAGCTTACGTACCTTTATAAAAAAGTTAGAGAAGGATATATTAGCTCGCTAATAGAGATAATTCTATTCTTAGCGGTAGTAATTCTCCTTATCTAAGTTACTAAATAGGCTAGTAAGTAGCCTAATAACTATTACTAGGGTCTAGAAATATTCTAGATTATTAATATAGTATAAGGTAATCGCTGCTTTTACCTTAGCCTTAGTACGTCTAATAATATATTTAGCTTTCTCTACCTTAGTAGTAAAGTAGTCTTTATTTATATCCAGCTTATCTTAGATATCTTATATCTAACCTTCGAATTCTAGGTCTTTCCCGTTAGTAAGGATTAGCGGATCTAGGTAATATATACTTCATTAAACTCCTATTAATATAGTTATATTAGGAGTTATATTATAGGGTAGTAGGAGAGGTAGCTTATTAACTTAGTATTATTCTCTTTCTAAGTAGAGAACCTTATCTAACTACTAGATATTACTTCTTATTACCTCTAATTAGTCCTATAGGGCTATATTTTCTTCGTCTAGGGTTAATACCTTTACTTAGTTAGTTTAAGTAGACTATACTACTACTTTACGTTATACGTCTACTACTTCTAATTCTTCTACTATCTATAATAACGTATCTCGCTCGCGTCGTAGATTATTTAGTATATTTAGTACCGCTTCGGGCTCTAATACTATCTAATATTCTAACTAGATAGTACTTACTATTTCCTATATAGATATAGCTTCTTCAGCCTCTTATAGGGCGTCCTTTAATAACAGAGACGTCCGTCTATACTTCTTTATATTTCTTAAAATATATCGTCTTACGCGTTAATCTTCTATTAGATTTTTTAACTGCTACTTAATAGTATTCCTATCGTCTATTATAGTACTAGTATAAGGCGGTAGTAAGGCGGTTATAAGGGATTTTAAAATTAGTATTATAGAGTACTAGACTTAATACTAACGTTAGGTTAGGGTAGTTACTTAATTAAGCTCGCTATTATAACTGCTATAAGTTAAAGTAAGTAGAGTTTAGTTCTGATATTAGGTGATTATATAGAGTAAGTCGATATAGATAGTATTTAACTAGAAGAACTAAAGTAAGGAAGGAAAGCTATATATATAGAGCGCGTATATAATATATTAGGGACGTAGCTTAGTAGGCGCTAAGGCTAAAGGAGCCTAGCGTTAGACCTAGCCGAGTCGGATATAAGTCGAACCGGACCTAGTCCGAGTCGGATATAGGCTATAATATATAGATACTAGTAAGTAGCGATACCTATATATATATACGTAATAGTTTCTACCTAAGTCTTAATAACTACTTAGAAAGGAATATCCCCCGTAGTATTTAATATAAATAAGCTCCTAGGTTTAATATTAATAACGATTCTAACGCGTTAATTTTAAAATTAGATAGGGACGATAATCCTAGTAGCGATATTCCTCTAATAGGTAATAATAGTACCTCTAAATCTAGCCTATCTCTAATATCTCGCGGTAGTAATAATACTAACGATAATACTAGTATTAATAGAAGTAATAGTAATAATATACTAGAGGTAGAGGAGGAATAACTAATAATATCTTACTAAGGAAGAAACCTATTTATAGAAGGATACTACTTATAATATATTTATCTAATAGCTTATTACTTACTACTTATATATATTAATAAGGAGTAAAATACAAGTAGTATATAGTATATTAGTAGGAGATAGATATAGGTAATAAAGTATATAGATCTTCTAGTCTATTAGTATAGAAGATAAATAGAAGTAAGCTAGCTTTTACCTATACTTAGTAAGATCGTATTTAGATAAAGTATACCTTAGTCTTTAGGTAGAAGTACTTAACTAAGTTAGGTCTCTATAGAAAGCTTCTATTTTAAGTATATATTATAGTTAGGGTTATAGTTAGGGTTAGGGTTATCTAATAGTTATAAAATTATTAATAGTTCTTATAGTTTTAGAACGGTTATATTCTAGTATTAATAGCGTTTTAGAACTAGTATATACTTAAATCGGTTAAATAACTATATTAAACTTATATTATATAAAGATCCTTTCTTATAATTCGATAGCGACGACGATAAGTATAACGAGCGAATAGGCCTACTAAGCTAGACGAGCGATTATACTAGGTTATAAACCTAGTAAAATAATATAAGATAGAGGGGGAAGAGAGAAGGGGGTTATTAGTAGCGAAGGTAGATAGGGTATATATCCTAATATAATAATAGAGTAATAGCGATAGTAGTAGAAGCCTACTAAAGAATTATAGGGCCCTTAAGGTAGAGAAAGAACTAATAAAAGAGCGTAGTATATAAAGGCTACGGAGTAGGCGCTACTAAAGTTTATAGAGAAGGTCTAGAGGATATTATAAGTAAATATAAATAAGACTATATAAAGCTTCTTCTAAAATATAGTAAAAAGGATTACGGAGTATATATAGGAGAATATAGCTAAGAGATATACTATAAAGGAATACCGTAGCTAATTAACGTATAAAGACTACCTAACTAGAAGGGTAAATAATAGCTAGGCGGACGTAGCCTATATAGCTTAAGGGGGCTAGAATACTATCTACCTAGCTATACCTAAGGCGGAAGATATTAAGAAAGCGAAGTAGATAATAGTTAGGATTAATAATAATAGCGAAAAGATATAGATAGCTATAATAACCCTCCCCTAACTAGTATAAATATTTAGAGGAGTAGGAGGGGCGATTAAGGAGATTATTATAGTAAGGAGGACTATAGGGGGGGATATTATTCTCTAAATAGCCTTAGTAAAGGCTAGGGAAAAGCTAGAAAAGGATAATAAGTAGGTAAGGAGACTCTATAGGTTAATAAGAGTACTTTAGAAGATAGTAATAGTAGCGGTCTATAGAATAGAAAAGATAATAAATATAAAGGATTAATAGAGAGTCTTTAAAACTCTAAAGAAAGATAATAGAAAGCTCTACTTAGAGTTAGAGATAATAAAGGCTAAGTAGCCTATATTTACGTTAAAGCTAGATATACTTAGGAGGGAGAAGAGGTTCTTTATAATAATAATTAAGGTCCTAAGCCTAGAAGTACTTAAGCGAACCGACTTATTATAGAAGGAATAGTAGTAAAGAATAGCCTCCTCTTCTATAATTACTAGAAAAGAGAGGTTACCCCTAAGTAGTACTTTAACTACTATAGGTATAGATATATTACTAAGGTATATAAATACCCTACCTACTATAGGATATACGCCTAAAACTATATAACTAATAATTATATAGAAAGAGTTAGTAGTAAGCTTAAGTATATAGTATATAAAGAGGAGTACTTAGTATAGAGTAAAACCTACTTAATTTAATAAAAGGAGAATACTAAGGCTAGGTAGAGAATTAAGTATAAGCCGAAATACTTTAAAGAGACCCTAAAATAATACTTAGTAGGGCCTACGCTAGTAATACTAAAAAGAATTAGCCTAAAAGGGTAGTATAAAGTAATCTCTAAAGGGAAGAGGAAGGCCTTAGAGGATATAATAGATAAGCCTTAGAAAGGAATTAGGGAGATAGCGAAGAGGGGATAACTAATAACCCTCTTTAGGGTAGAGTAAGGGTAATAGCCCCTATTTATAGAGAGGATTAGTCTAATAAATACCCTTAGGTAGACTTTAGGAGTAGTAAAGACTACTAAGACTACCTAAATATAGGAGAACGTCTAAGCGGCCCTTACCTAATAAGGGATATACCCTACCTAAAAATACTATAATATAATATATAGAGGAAGAAGGATATAATAATAATACTACTTCTTAAAAATAAAGATATAAAAGATATAGACGTATTAGTAATTTAGGAGCTAGTATATAACCTAATAAATAGAACCTTATATAATATAAGTATAAGTAGATAAATTTTGAAGTTATAGTCTACTAACTTAATAAATATCTAATAGCGACGATAACGAGTACGACGGGCGAGTAGGCCTACTAGGCTAGACGAGCGATCACACTAGGTTACGAACCTAGCAAAATAATATAAGATAGGGGGGGAGGAGAGAAGGGAGGTATTAGTAGTAAAGGTAGATAAAGAACATATCCTAACGCGATAATAAGGCGATAGTAATAATAGTAGAAACCTATTAAAGATCTATAAGGCTCTTAAGGTAGGGAAAAAATTAAAGAAAGAATATAGTATATAAAGGCTATAGAATAGGCGCTACTAAAGTTTATAGAGAAGGTTTAGGGGATACTATAAGTAAATATAAATAAGACTATATAGGGCTTCTTCTAAAATATAGTAGAAAGAATTATAGAGTATATATAGGAGAATACTACTAAAAGATATACTATAAAGGAGTACCGTAGCTAACTAACGCGTAAAGACTACCTAACTAAAAGGGTAAATAATAGCTAGGCGGATATAGCCTATATAGCCTAAAGGGGCTAAAATACTATCTACTTAGCTATACCTAGGGTAGAAGATATTAAGAAAGCGAAGTAGATAACGGTTAGGATTAATAATACTAGCGAAAAGATATAGATAGCTATAGCGACTCTTCCCTAACTAGTATAAATATTTAGGGGAGTAGAGGGAGTAGCTAGGGAGATTATTATAGTAAGGAGGATTATAAAGGGGGATATTATTCTTTAGATAGCCTTAGTAAAAGCTAGGGAGGAGTTAGAGAAGGATAATAGGTAGGTAAGGAGACTCTATAGGTTAATAAGAGTCCTCTAAAAGATAGTAATAGTAGCGATCTATAGAGTAGAAAAGATAATAGATATAAAGGACTAATAGGGGATCTTTAAAACCTTAAGGAAAGATAATAGGAAGCTCTACCTAAAGTTAGAGATAATAAAGGCTGAATAGTCTATATTTATATTAAAGCTAGATATACTTAAGAGGGAGAAGAGATTCTCTATACTAATAATTAAGGTCCTAAGCTTAGAGGCGGCGAACTAGCTTATTATAAAGGGGATAGTAGTAGAGAATAGCCTCCTCTTCTATAATTACTAGGAGAGAGAAGCTACCCCTAAGTAATACTTTAACTACTATAGGTACGGATATATTACTAAGGCGTATAAATACCTTACCTACTATAGGATATACGCCTAAAACTATATAACTAATAATTATATAGAAAGAGCTAGTAGTAAGCCTAAGTACGTAGTATATAAAGGGGAGTACCTAATATAAAGTAAAACCTACTTAATCTAATAGAAGGAGAATACTAAGGCTAGGTAGAGAATTAAGCGTAAGCTAAAATACTTTAAAGAGACCCTAAAGTAATACCTAATAGGGCCTATACTAGCGATACTAGGAAGGACTAGCCTAAAAGGGTAGTATAAAGTAATCTCTAAAGGGAAGAGGAAGGCCTTAGAGGATATAATAGATAAGCCCTAGAAAGGAATTAGAGAGGTAGTAAAGAGGGGATAACTAATAACCTTCTCTAAAGTAGAATAAGGGTAATAGCCCCTATCTATAGAGAGGATTAGTCTAACGAATACCCTTAAATAGACTTTAGGAGTAGTAAAGACTACTAAGACTACCTAAATATAGAAGAACGTCTAAGCGGCCCTTACCTAATAAGGAATATACCCTACCTAAAAATACTATAGTATAATATATAGAGGAAGAAGGATATAGTAATAGTACTACTTCTTAAAAATAAAGATATAAAAGA
>JAEUBA010000233.1:0-20143 GCA_018257865.1 Stereocaulon alpinum | reverse complement strand
TCTTGCGGCTAGGAAAGGCACACTACGTGTACCATCTACTGGTTTCACAAATAATGTAATAGAACACCCTCATTAGTATATATAGATACTAGAATAGGCGTATAAACCAATCAATCAATCAACTATATTAATTTTGATAATTCCGGCGTTATTAGAAAGCGTATAAAAAGTATTATAATATATAGTCGAGTAGATAATATTATATAGGTAAAGTTCTAAGTACGTATAATACAAAAAAATAAAGATATTTTAATAGTTGATAGAGTCTTAGTATCTTAATTCTTTTAAAAACCATTAGTTAGAATAGCTCGGGAGATCTATAGGGTCCCAATTACCGATTTTCTATTATAGTAAGAAAGATTAACTTAAGATATTAGAAGATTCGTTTAACCGTACCTTAATAAGCTTATATTAGGTTTATACTATAGCAGCTAACTATTAATATAGGGTATATAATATTAGGTTAAGTCCCTAGTATTACGTATATTAGTAACCTAATAGCCTTCTAATATAGTAGTTAGTTTTAGGTATTAGCTTAGAAACCGTTAGGAGCCTTTTCTAGATAGTAAGTTATCTCTATAGGGGTTATAGTTTCTTTATATTCTTAGAGGCTAAAGTTCTAAAGTACTTTCTTAATATAGGCCTCTTAGCCTAGTTATAGCGTTCGTTATTAGCGGTTATAGGTAACTATTATCCCTAAGTAATAACTATATAGCCTAAGATCTATTATATAGAACTAATAATTAAGGGTATCTTTAACCCTCTAAATAGCTTCCTTACTAAGGCCTATAATTAATAAATTATTTATATATAGGGTAATTAGTATCCTATCTTTAGGGTTAATAAATATACTTAAGTTAGCTTTTAATAGGACTACGCCTAATTTAGCGTTTACGAAGCTAGCGAAGGTATTATACTATACCTAAAGGGATTATTTTAAGCTATATAAGGCCTTATTTAGACGGTAAACTTTTACCTCTCCTTAAATAAAACCTTTAGGCTATTCTATAAAGATCTCCTCTTCTATATTTTTATAAAGGAATACTATTTTAATATCTATCTACTTTAGGTCCTAATCTATAGTAGTAGTAATTATAAATATAGCCTTATAGCTTATAGGTTTAATTATTAAGGTAAAAGTTTTATTATAGTTAAAGCCTTTTTATTACTTAAAGCCTTAAATAACTTGATTGATTGATTGGTTTATACGCCTATTCTAGTATCTATATATACTAATAAGGGTGTTCTATTATATTATTTATGAAACTAGTAGATAGTATACGTAGTGTACCTTTCCTAGCTGTAAGAGAAACTATAGTATAGTGCCTAGATAAAAACTCCCGCTTATCCTTAATAATATAATTGCTTTTAGTTTAGGGATTATACCCTAGGCCTCCTTAACACCGGTAACTCTTAACTATATTCTTTAATATTATACTGAGCGCTCTATAACATTATTTCTAATACTAACTATAATATACGCCCTTTATACTATACTTAACTCTTAAGGACCCTACTATATTCTTCTATATCCTTTAACTTTATTATAGCGCTAAGCGCCCTATAACTTTCTTTAACCTTTACTATATTAATATAGGGGGGGGGGAGGAGGGGGTATATAGCCGTCCTATAAGGGTTTAAGTTATTAGCGCTAATTAGTAGTATTTATTAGTGTCTATAGTAGTACCGGATTTAGCTATTCGGTGGTTTACTAGTTAAGGATATAAGAAAGGGGGGAAGCTATATATACCGCCTAGGAGGCCTATACTTATATAAAGAATCGGATAGTATAATATCCCGCTAGTTATATTAGATAGTACTTACTTCTATCCTTATATACTTTACTTTAGGGGGGAGCTAACCCTTTAGCTTATAATTATAGTTATATAGCGCTGCTTATACTAAAGGCTTACTTAGCTACTTAAATAGGGGCCGTCCTTTTCTAAAATACGCCTTCTAATTTATAACTTAGTATATCCTTCTCTTAGTCCTATATACCTATAACCCTAGCCTTCCCCTAGGATAGACTACGCGTTAGTCTTAACTAGTAGATACGTATTAAGTATACGTAGATATTAGATTTTTTAAATTAACGGCTAGGTAGGTATTACCTATACTCTTTACTTATTAGGCTAAGATACTATACTTAATACCAATTCTTACTGTCTAGTCTCGATCGTAGGGGAGGTATAATAGTTATAGTAGAGTTAGGGTAGGTATTATTATATTACCTAAAAAACTCTATATAGAGTTCTTAGTAACTACGCGACGTCTTAACATCGTTCAACCTATAATATATTAGGGGAGATATCTCAGCTCTGAATAGGTATTCAGGTTCGTAGCTAGTACCGCGTATAGGTATATCTCTATCGCTAGCCGCCTTAAATAACTTAATATACCTTATAATATATAATTTCCCCCTTAGGGCTATATTTTAAGGTATAGACCTATCTACCCTTAAGAACTTTTTAGTTATCTAAGGGTAATATTAGTATCTAAGTATTATTAGCTATAAGGGAGTTAAATTCGTTATTTATAGCGAGCTCCTACTATATTTTATATATATTATTAGCTATTACTTCGGCGTAGGTTTTAGGTTTATAGGGTTTTACTAAATTCGCTTAAGCTAGTAGAGAGATTACTAAGTACCTATAGAGAGGGTCTAGCGAAAGGTTTCGTATATTAGGGATATTAAGCTTAGGGTATATTACTAAGACTTAAGTTATCTCTCGCTCTTCTATAGTACCTATTATTATTAGTAATACTAGCTATAATAGGGCCGGAGAGCTTAGTATTAATAGTAAAGTTAGGCCTAGAGAAGGAGAATATAATATTTCTTTAGAAGTTAGAGGTAAGGGAGGTAATTCTCCTAAGAATTCTTAGTTAGGTAATTATACTAGGGATACGTTAAAGTTAAAGTTAACGGAATTCTAATTCTTATTATATACCTCCCCTAAAGCGGAGGTCTATTAGTATTTAGCTAGGAGCTCTTTACCCCTATAGAAGCGGGGCCGTTTCTCCTATATATAGATATTAACGGCGTAGATAATAGCGCGCTATTTTAGTAATTATAAGCGAAAGATATAGCTATCCCTTTTATATCCTAAGAGGAAATAGGTATCGCTTTTATCTATAAATTTCTTTTAGAGATAGTTTCGCACTTATATTTTAGAGTTAAGGGTTCTTAGGTACCTAAGATAAGGCTTATATTTATAGAAGGCCTTATATAGGGTCTTTCTAAGCTTTATAACTAAGCTTTAGATAGTAAAGTAATTAGCTATTTTTATAGTTTTGGGCTAAAAGGATTTATTAAGTTTAGAGCTTGATTAATTAATTGATTTATACGCCTATTCTAGTATCTATATATACTAATAAGGGTGTTCTCTTATATTATTAGGAAATCTAGGGGGGTTAAAGGCCCTCTAGACGCGAAAGAAACCTTTTTAGAGTCGCCCCTTCTAGCTAAAAACTTTCGCTTATTAGCTTACTTATTATTCTACTCTACCTATCTAACCTTACTACTAAGCTTTATAATACTAGTAATAATAATCTCTATTACCCTAATAGGCCTTATAATACTTTAGTAGCTCCGCCGCCTTTAGCTTCTACTTATACTTAGGCTTCTTTATCTTTAGAGTTTTTATTACTAGTTCTACTTTAATAAGGAGTTTAGACTAGGAGAGCTATTCCCTAGTAGGTTAATACTATATTAAGAATCCTAACCTAACTAGCTATTTTATAGCTACTCTTATACTAGTAACCTTAACTAGTATAATCTTAATATTATAAGTCTCTACCTCTTTAATAAGCTCCCTTTAAGTATTGCTAAGCTTTAGGTAGTATAGGAGAATATACTTTATATCCTAATTCCTTTATCTATAACTATAGTAGGTACTACGGACCCTTAGTACTTTTACTTTATAAAGGAAGTAGTTAAACCTATTCTTCTTACTTTAAAGTTAGACTACTATTAAGCTTTCTACCTTCTTAAGCTTTAGGTAGTAGTTATACCTTTCTCTAAATAATAGTTTATTCTATATAGGTATATAAGAGTACTTAGGGATAGTATCCTTATATACCTCCTACTACTTAATCTACTTTATTATTACCTAGCCTTATATCTTCTTAACTAGGACGCCTACGTCTTAATACTCCTTAATATCTATTTTTAGGTTATACTAATATACCTTCCTCCTTATTATTATTACTACTTAATCCTAATCCTTTACCTTAAGCTTCTATAGGGCCTATTCTTCCTTTTCTAGTAATAGGATTAGGCGTATTAGGCGCGCCCTTCCTCTCCTTTTTAATAGTCTTTTATAGATTAAGCGGTTACCTTTAATTATTAAGGGGTATACTCCCCTTAGTACCTAGTATCTTATAACTAGGGCGTTTAGATAGGTTTAAATAGGTATAATAACTACTTCCGCTTTTAAGACTTAGACTAGTATTACCTTATATACTTTAAGTACTATCTATAGGTAGTTATTCTATATTATTACGAGCGTCTTAATATACTTTTCTATAGCTCCTTACCCCTTAGTAGGGGTATACTATATTAGAGTAGCGAATATAAGTATAGGCCTTACTATTATATTATATACCTTTCTATACTTCTTAAATATAGCTCCCTAAGTTAATCCTACTAAGTACTTAATCGCTTAGGCTTAAGTAATAGCCTTTACCTTTACTTACGCTATATATAGGCCCTAGCGGAGTTTAGTATTAATATATAACCCTAAGACCTTAATACTCGCTTCTAGCTTAACCTCTATATTACTAAATTATACCGTCTCCTTTATATTAAACCTTTTAGGGGCGTATAATAGATATACTAGTTTATACTTCTAAGGTATAAACGTCGCCTTATATATTTTTACTTATATTTAGTAGAGCTTATAGGTCTATTCTAGCTATCTATAGTTTATTTCTATTATCTTACTATATACTAGTAGATATATATTATCTACGAATCCTCCTACTTATACTAAGATTTTTACTTTTAAGTATACTTTAATTAGTAGTATATTAAAGAAGAGAAATAGAATTAGTAATATAGGTAATCCTTATAGAATCCTTATCTCTATTACCTCTACTAAGCTAGTTTTACCTTTTAGAGTAATTAATATTACTCTATCTTTAAGGAAGCTTATAGTCTACTAAATAATTCCCTTAGGGATTCCTTTTATCTTTAGGTTATAGAGTAGCCTTTTATAGGATATATTATTAAATACCCCTACTATATCTAATAATAATAGGCTCGCTACGTTATCTTTACCTTAGTTCTATATTATATAGACTAAATCTATAATAGTCTCTAAAGCTATTTCTACTAAGTATCTCTTTCTACCCCCTATCTAATATTCTAAGAGTAGGTAATTCCTTTTAACTATTCTATTAAGATATTTCGCTATTACTATCTCTAATACTTTTCTAAGTATATTTAATAATATAATAAGCTAGTACGCCTTAAGCTCCGAATAGTTAGTCTTTTTTAGTTTTTTTAGTATTACTATATTCGCCTCTTAGAACTTCTTTAGGTAGTATTTATAGTTTAAGTATACTTAAAATATCCTTCTAAATATCTTTATTATCTCTATATATACTACTCTTAGGAATTTATTTAAGATCTTTAAGATCCTTAAGGCCTTATCCGCTACTAGGTACTAAATTATATCCTTTACCTTTTTTAAGGTAATCTTACTATCTATTACTATAAGTTTTAGGTAGTTAGCCCCCTCTATATCTATTAAGTTTATTAAGGGTAGAGATAGAAAGAGGACCCTCCTTAAGGCCTCTACCTTCCCCTTAAAGTCTATTACTTTATTCCCGTTTCCGTCTTTAATAACTAGGAATTATAGTAGCTCTTTAAGATATATACTTCTTTCCTTTCCCTACTTAGTAAGTTACTATACTCCTCTTAGTTTTAGTAATACCTTATAAACTCCCTTTTTAAAAGCTATTATCTTAACTTTCTATAGGGTAGTAACCTTTTCCCTTTTAGCCTAATAAAGGGCTTTTTTAGTTTCTACGTTCCTACTATAGTAGTAGGCCTTAAGTGCTACCTATAATACTTTAGTTACCCTTATATATACCTTATTCTAATATAGCTTAACCCCTACGTATAGTTTCTTATATAGGATAGTATCTTCTATTACCTTTTATAGTATAGCTATAAGCCTATTAATATACTAGTCGATTATATCTTTAAAGTCTACTAAGTACCGGCTTATTACTTTATTTAGGATTTTTATATATTTCTAGATTTCCTCCTTAGTTACCTTCGCCTTTACCCTTTTCTAAGCCCTCTTTTAGCGTATTAGGCGTTCGCTTTATATCTATTCTAGCTCTATAATAATTAGTATATAATCTAATTCTATATTAAGGTTATTCTTTACCCTATACTTTACTATTATATTATATATACCTTTAGTTAGGAATATAAGGTTAATAGTACTCTCTAAGCCCCTATTCTACTATATAACTACCTTCTTTAGTAGTCTTAGAATTATACCTCTCTCTCCTACTACCTTTAGTAGCTCGTCTACTATAGCGTAGTATATTATTCGTCTTAGGTTATTCTAGTATAGGTAGTATAGGTTAAAGTCTCTTATAACTATATATTTACCCTTATTCCCTAGCGCTTCCTTTAGTTTTAGGATAGTTATTAGACTATCCTTTAATATATAGCTTACTAGTAAGGGGTTATAAATATTATATATCTATACTCTCTCCCTTAATAGCCCTCTAATATTCTCTATCCTATCCTTAATATTCTTCTAAGTCCTTATAACCTAGATCTATAATAAGTATAAGTCGCCTCCTTAGTATTCTACCCCTTAGTTATTAGGGTCTATCCTCTTATTTATATAGAAATACGTCCTAGCCTTTAGGTCTCCTCTATAGGCTAAGTAGAATCTACTTATACTTATATTATATAAGGTTCTATTTATTAGATTATATACTAGCTCTTAAATTACTAATATATTTATATCTTTTATATCTTTATTTTTAAGAAGTAGTACTATTACTATATCCTTCTTCCTCTATATATTATACTATAGTATTTTTAGGTAGGGTATATCCCTTATTAGGTAAGGGCCGCTTAGATATTCTCCTATATTTAGGTAGTCTTAGTAGTCTTTACTACTCCTAAAGTCTATTTAAGGGTATTTATTAGACTAATCCTCTCTATAAATAGGGGCTATTACCCTTACTCTACCTTAAAGAGAGTTATTAATTATCCTCTCTTCGCTACCTCCTTAGTTTCTTTTTAAAGCTTATTTATTATATTCTCTAAGGCCTTCCTCTTCCCTTTAGAGATTACTTTATACTACCCTTTTAAGCTAGTCCTTTTTAGTATCGCTGGTATAGGTCCTACTAAGTATTACTTTAGGGTCTCTTTAAAGTATTTTAGCTTATACTTAATTCTCTACCTAACCTTAATATTCTCCTTTTATTAGATTAAGTAGGTTTTGCTAATCTAGAATTTCCTATTAGTATTATTATCCCCTAAGGATAGCGACGACGACGAGTATAACGAGCGAGTAGGCCTACTAGGCTAGACGAGTAATCACACTAGGCTATAAACCTAGTAAAATAATACGGAATAGGGAAAGAAGAGAGAAGGGGAGTATTAATAGTAGAGGTAAGTAAGAGACGCGTCCTAATATAATAATAAAGCGATAGCGATAGTAGTAGAGGCCTACTAAAGGTCTATATAGCCCTTAAGGTAAGGAAAGAATTAAAGAAAGAATATAGTATATAAAGGCTACGGAGTAGGCGCTACTAGAGTTTATAGAGAAGGTTTAGGAGATACTATAGGTAAATATAAATAAGATTATATAAAGCTTTTTCTAAAACGTAGTAGAAAGGATTATAGAATATATATAGGAGAATACTATTAAAAGATACGCTGCGAAGGAGTATTATAGCTAATTAATATATAAAGACTATCTAACCGGAAGGGTAAATAGTAGCTAGGCGGATATAGCCTATATAGCCTAAAGAGGCTAAAATACTATCTACTTAGCTATACTTAGGGTAGAAGATATTAAGAAAGCGAAGTAGATAACCGTTAGGATTAATAATAATAACGAAAAGATATAGATAGCTATAATAACCCTCCCTTAATTAGTATAGATATTTAGGGGAGTAGGAGGGGCGACTAAGGAGATTATTATAGTAAGGAGGACTATAGGGGGGGATATTATTCTTTAGATAGCCTTAGTAAAGGCTAGAGAAGAGCTAGAAAAGGATAATAGGTAAGTAAGGAGACTTTATAAGTTAGTAAGGGTACTCTAAAAGATAGTAATAGTAGCAGTCTATAGAGTAGAAAAGATAATAGATATAAAGGATTAATAGGGGGTCTTTAAAACCTTAAAGAAAAATAATAGGAAGCTCTACTTAGAGTTAGAGATAATAAAGACTAAGTAGCCTATATTTATATTAAAGCTAGATATACTTAAGAGGGAGAAGAGGTTTTCTATAATAATAATTAAAGTCCTAAGCCTAGTATTAACCTAGTAACTATAGGCGCAGTCTACCGCTGAACCCCTAAGGGCAAAACTCAAAATGTTCGGTACTTACTAGGGCGATACTACTAGACTATATATAGCTTAGTAGTCTAAGGGTGCGGTATACCCTAGAGCCCTAATAATTATCCCCCCCCTAGGGCGACGTCTACGGCGCCTAGTAAGGTAGAAAAACATCGTTCCCCTATAATAAGCCCGAATATTCGGTATAAGTCGGGTCGTAAGGCCCCCGAAGGGCGCCCTACTAGAATTATTCGTACCTAAAGGACTTAGCGAAATAATAAGTTAAAGCCCGTAAAGGATACTTCTAGTTAGCAGCCTCCCTAAAGGACGCTTCCGCTAGGTAGTAGGCCCCTAAAGGGCGCCCCTACCGGATTATTCGTACCTAAAGGACTTAGCGAAATAAGAAAGTTAAAGCCTATAAAGGGAACTTCTAGTTAGCGGCCTCCCTAAAGGACGCTTCCGCTAGGTAGTAGGCCCCTAAAGGGCGCCCCTACCGGAATATTTATACCTAAAGGACTTAGCGAATAAAGATAGTAGCCCCTATAAAGGGCGATTCTATTAAATAGTAGGCCCCTATAGGGCGCCCCTATTAATATTATTCGTACCTAAAGGACTTAGTAATATAATATAGTTAAAGCCCCTAGCGAAAATTTATTACTACGGGCTGCGCGCTAAAGTAGCGTAGTAGGGTTAGGATAGTAGGAACCCTATTAAGTCGCTTAGTAGCTAATTATAGCTACCGCCCCCTAAAAAAATCCCTTAGAAATTACCCCCTTAACGGTATTAAACCCTAGACCTTTACAATTCGGGTTAAGATTATTAAGCTTTATTATACTAAATATACTTATTAACCTAGTAACTATAGGCGCAGTCTACCGCTAAACCCCTAAGGGTAAAACTCAAAATATTCGGTGCTTGCTAGGGCGATACTATTAGACTATATATAGCTTAGTAGTCCGGGGGTGCGGTGTACCCCGGAGCCCTAATACCTAGAAGCAGCGAACCGACTTATTATAGAGGGAATAGTAGTAGAGAATAGCCTCCTCTTCTATAATTACTAGGAAAGAGAGGCCGCCCCTAAGTAGTACTTTAACTACTATAGGTATAAATATATTACTAAGGCGTATAAATACCCTACCTACTATAGGATATACGCCTAAAACTATATAACTAATAATTACGTAGAAAGAGCTAGTAGTAAGCCTAAGTATATAGTATATAAAAGGGAGTACCTAATATAGAGTAAAACCTACTTAATCTAATAGAAGGAGAATACTAAGGCTAGGTAGAGAATTAAGTATAAGCCGAAATACTTTAAAGAGACCTTAAAGTAATACTTAATAAGGCCTATACTAGCGATACTAAAAAGGACTAGCCTAAAAAAGTAGTATAAAGTAATCTTTAAAGGGAAGAGGAAGGCCTTAGAGGATATAATAGATAAGCCTTAGAAAGGAACTAGGGAGGTAATAAAGAAGGGATAACTAATAACCCTCTTTAAAGTAGAGTAAGGGTAATAGCCCCTATCTATAGAGAGGATTAGTCTAACGAATACCCTTAAGTAGACTTTAGGAGTAGTAAAGACTACTAAGACTACTTAAATATAGGAGAACGTCTAAGCGGCCCCTACCTAATAAGGGATATACCCTACCTAAAAATACTATAGTATAATATATAGAGGAAGAAGGATATAGTAATAGTACTACTTCTTAAAAATAAAGATATAAAAGATATAGATATATTAGTAATCTAAGAGCTAGTATATAACCTAATAAATAGAACCTTATATAATATAAGTATAAGTAGATTCTACTTAGCCTATAGAGGAGATCTAAAGGCTAGGACGTATTTCTATATAAATAAGAGAATAGATCCTAATAACTAGGGGGTAGAATATTAGGGAGGCGACTTATACTCGCTATAGATTTAGGTTATAAGGACCTAGAAGAATATTAAGGATAGAATAGAGAATACTAAAGGGCTACTAAGGGAGAGGGTATAGATATATAATATCTATAACCCCTTACTAGTAAGCTATATATTAAAGGATAATCTAATAACTACCCTAAAACTAGAGGAAGCGCTAGGGAATAAGGGTAAATATATAATTATAGGAGACTTTAACCTATACCACCTATACTAAAATAACTTAGGACGAATAATATACTACGCTATAGTAGATAAGCTACTAAAGGTAGTAGGAGAGAAAGATATAATTCTAAGACTACTAAAGAAGGTAGTTATATAGTAGAATAGGGGCTTAGAGAGTACTATTAACCTTATATTCCTAACTAAAGGCGCGTATAATATAATAGTAAAGTATAGGGTAAGGAATAACCTTAATATAGAATTAGACTATATACTAATTATTATAGAGCTAGAATAGATATAGAGCGAACGCCTAGTATACTAGAAGAGGGCTTAGAAAAGGATAGAGGCGAAGGTAACTAAGAAGGAAATCTAGAAATATATAAAGATCCTAAATAAAGTAATAAGCTAGTACTTAGTAGACTCTAAAGATATAATTAACTAGTATATTAATAGGCTTATAGCTATACTATAAAAGGTAATAGAAGATACTATCCTATATAAAGAACTATACGTAGGGGCTAAGCTATATTAGAATAAGGTATATATAAGGGTAACTAAAGTATTATAGGTAGCGCTTAAGGCCTACTACTATAGTAGGAACGTAGAAACTAAGGAAGCCCTCTATTAGGCTAAAAGGGAAAAGGTTACTACCCTATAAAAGGTTAAGATAATAGCTTTTAGAGAGGGAGTTTATAAGGTATTACTAAAATTAAGGGGAGTATAGTAACTTATTAAGTAAAGAAGGGAAAGGAGTATATACTTTAAAGAGCTACTATAATTCCCAGCTATTAAAGACGGAAATAGAAATAAAGTAATAGACTTTAAGGGGAAGGTAGAGGCCCTAAGGAGGGTCCTCTTCCTACCCTTACCCTTAATAGACCTAATAAATATAGAGGGGGCTAACTACCTAAAACCTATAGCGATAGATAGTAAGATTACCTTAAAAAAGGTAAAGAACGCGATTTAGTACTTAGTAGTAGATAAGGCCCTAAGGATTTTAGGGATTCTAAATAAGTTCCTAAGAGTAGTATATATAGAGATAACGGAGATATTTAGAAGGATATTTTAAGCGTACTTAGACTATAGATACTACCTAAAAAAGTTTTAGGAGGTAAATATAGTAATACTAAAGAAACTAAAAAAGACTAACTATTTAGAGCCTAAGGTATACTAGCCTATTATATTACTAGATATACTTAGAAAAGTACTAGAGATAGTAATAGCGAAATATCTTAGTAGAATAGCTAAAAGAAATTACCTACTCTTAAAATACTAAATAGGGGGTAGAAAGAGATACTTAGTAGAAATAGCCTTAAAGACTATTATAAATTTAGTCTATATAATATAGAACTAAGGTAAAGATAATATAGCGAGCCTACTATTACTAAATATAGTAGGGGTATTTAATAATATATCCTATAAAAGGCTACTCTATAACCTAAAGATAAAAGGAATCCCTAAGGGAATTATTTAGTAGACTATAAGCTTCCTTAAAGATAAAGCGATATTAATTACTCTAAGAGGTAAAACTAGCTTAGTAGAGATAATAGAGATAGGGATTTTATAAGGATTACCTATATTACTAATTCTATTTCTCTTCTTTAATATACTACTAATTAAAGTATACTTAAAAGTAAAAATCCTAGTATAAGTAGGAGGATTCGTAGATAATATATACCTACTAATATATAGTAAGATAATAGAAATAAACTATAGATAGCTAGAATAAGCCTATAAGCTCTACTAAATATAGGCGAAAATATATAAGGTAACGTTCGCGCCTTAGAAGTATAAACTAGTATATCTATTATACGCCCCTAAGAGGTTTAATATAAAGGAGACGGTATAATTTAGTAATATAGAGGTTAAGCTAAAAGCGAGTATTAGGGTCTTAGGGCTATATATTAATACTAAACTCCGCTAGGGCCTATATATAGCGTAAGTAAAGGTAAAGGCCGTTACTTAAGCCTAAGCGATTAAGTACTTAGTAGGATTAACTTAGGGAACTATATTTAAGAAGTATAGAAAGATATATAGTATAGTAGTAAAGCCTATACTTATATTCGCTACTCTAATATAGTATACCCCTACTAAGGGGTAGGGAGCTATAAAAAAGTATATTAAAACGCTCGCGATAATATAGAATAACTACCTATAAATAGTACTTAGAGTATATAAGGTAATACTAGTTTAGGTCTTAAAAGTAGAAGTAGTTATTATACCTATCTAAACCTATCTAAATACTTTAGTTATAAGATACTAAGTACTAAGGGGAGTATACCTCTTAATAATTAAAGGTAACCGCTTAATCTATAGGAGACTATAGGGAAGGAGAGGAAGGGCGCGCCTAATATACTTAACCTTATTACTAAAAAAGGAAGAATAGGCCCTATAGGAGCTTAAGGCGAAGGATTAAGATTAAGTAGTAATAATAATAAGTAGGAAGGTATACTAGTATAACCTAAAAATAGATATTAAGGAGTATTAAGACGTAGGTATCCTAGCTAAGAAGATATAAGGCTAAGTAATAATAAAGTAGATTAAGTAATAGGAGGTATATAAGAATATTATCCCTAAGTACTCTTATATACCTATATAGAATAAACTATTATTTAGAGAAAGGTATAACTACTATCTAAAGCTTAGGAAGGTAGAAAGCTTAATAGTAGTTTAACTCTAAAGTAAAAAGAATAGGTTTAACTACTTCTTTTATAAGGCGAAAGTACTAAGGGTCTATAGTACCTACTATAGTTATAGATAAAGGAATTAGGATATAAAGTATATTCTCCTATACTACCTAAAGCTTAGCGATACTTAAAGGGAGCTTATTAAAGAGGTAGAGACTTATAATATTAGGATTATATTAGTTAAGGTTACTAGTATAAGAGTAGCTATAAAATAGCTAGTTAGGTTAGGATTCCTAATATAATATTAACTTACTAGGGAATAGCTCTCCTAGTCTAAACTCCTTATTAGAGTAGAACTAGTAATAAAAACCCTAAAGATAAAGAAGCCTAAGTATAAGTAGAAGCTAAAGGTAGCGGAGCTACTAAAGTATTATAAGGCCTATTAGGGTAATAGAGATTATTATTACTAGTATTATAAAGCCTAGCGGTAAGGTTAGATAAGTAGGGTAGAATAATAAGTAAGCTAATAAGCGAAAGTTTTTAGCTAGAAGGGGCGACTCTAGAAAGGTTTCTTTCGCGTCTAGAGGGCCTTTAACCCCCCTAGATTTCCTAATAATATAAGAGAATACCCTTATTAGTATATATAGATACTAGAATAGGCGTATAAATTAATTAATTAAGTAGGTTTTGCTCTATACTAAGTACTCTCCCTTATATACTATATATTTAGGCTTACTGCTAACTCTTTTTATATAATTATTAGTTATATAGTTTTAGGCGTATATCTTATAGTAGGTAGGGTATTTATACGCCTTAGTAATATATCTATACCTATAGTAGTTAAAGTACTACTTAGGGGTAGCCTCTCTCTCTTAATAATTATAGAAGAGGAGGCTATTCTCTACTACTATTCCTTCTATAATAAGTTAGTTCGCCGCTTTTAGGCTTAGGACCTTAATTATTATTATAAAAAACCTCTTCTCCCTCCTAAGTATATCTAGCTTTAATATAAATATAAGCTACTTAGCCTTTATTATCTCTAACTTTAGGTAGAGCTTTCTATTATCTTTCTTTAGGATTTTAAAGATCCCTTATTAATCCTTTATATCTATTATCTTTTCTACTCTATAGATTACTATTATTACTATCTTTTAGAGGACCCTTACTAACTTATAGAGCCTCCTTACCTACCTATTATCCTTCTCTAATTCTTCCCTAGCCTTTGATTGATTGATTTATACGCCTATTCTAGTATCTATATATACTAATAAGGGTGTTCTCTTATATTATTAGGAAGTCTAGGGGGGTTAAAGGCCCTCTAGACGCGAAAGAAACCTTTCTAAAGTCGCCCCTTCTAGCTAAAAACTTTCGCTTATTAACTTACTTATCGTTCTGCTCTGCCTATCTAACCTCGCCGCTAGGCTCTATAATACTAGTAATAATAATCTCTATTACCTTAATAGGCCCTATAATACTTTAGTAGCTCCGCCGCCTTTAGCTTCTACTTACGCTTAGGCTTCTTTATCTTTAGGGTTTTTATTACCGGTTTTACTCTAATAGGGAGTTTAGACTAGGAGAGCTATTCCCTAGTAAGTTAATATTATATTAGGAATCCTAACCTAACTAGCTATCTTATAGCTACTCTTATACTAGTAACCTCAGCTAGTATAGTCCTAATATTATAAGTCTCTACCTCTTTAATAAGCTCCCTTTAAGTATTACTAAGCTTTAGGTAGTATAGGAGAATATACTTTATATCTTAATTCCTCTATCTATAACTATAGTAGGTACTACGGACCCCTAGTACTCTTACCTTATAAAGGAAGTAGTTAAACCTATTCTTCCTACTTTAGAGTTAGACTACTATTAAGCTTTCTACCTTCCTAAGCTTTAAGTAGTAGTTATACCTTTCTCTAAATAATAGTTTATTCTATATAGGTATATAAGAGTGCTTAGGGATAGTATCTTTATATACCTCCTACTACTTAATCTACTTCGCTATTACTTAGCCTTATATCTTCTTAGCTAGGACACCTACGTCTTAATACTCCTTAATATCCGTTTTTAGGTTATACTAATATACCTTCCTCCTTATTATTATTACCGCTTAATCCTAATCCTTCGCCTTAAGCTCCTATAGGGCCTATTCTTCCTTTTCTAGTAATAGGGTTAGGCGTATTAGGCGCGCCCTTCCTCTCCTTCCCCGCAGTCTCCTACGGATTAAGCGGTTACCTTCGATTATTAAGGGGTATACTCCCCTTAGTACCTAATATCTTATAACTAGGGCGTCTAGATAGGTTTAGATAGGTATAATAACTACTTCCGCTTCTAAGACCTAGACTAGTATTACCTTATATACTCTAAGTACTATCCGTAGGCAGTCGTTCTATATTATCGCGAGCGTCTTAACGTGCTTTTCTACGGCTCCCCGCCCCCCGGTAGGGGTATACTATATCGGAGCGGCGAATATAAGTATAGGCCTTACCGCTATACTATATACCTTCCTATATTCCCTAGCCTTTACTAAGGCTATTTAGAGAATAATATCCCCCCTTATAATCCTTCTTATTATAATAATCTCGCTAGTTACTCCCTCTACTCCCCTAAATATTTATACTAGTTAGGGGAGGGTTACTATAGCTATCTATATCTTTTCGCTATTATTATTAATTCTAACCGTTATTTACTTCGCTTTCCTAATATCTTTAACCCTAGGTATAGCTAGGTAGATAGTATTTTAATCCTTTTAGGCTATATAGGCTATATCTACTTAGCTATTATTTACCCTTCTAGTTAGGTAGTCTTCGCGTATTAATTAGCTATAATACTCTTTTATAGTATACCTTTTAGCAGTATTCTCCTATATATATTCTATAATCCTTTCTACTACGTTCTAGAAGAAGCTTTATATAATCTTATTTATATTTACTTATAGTATCTCTTAGACCTTCTCTATAAACTCTAGTAGCGCCTACTCTATAGCCTTTATATACTATATTCTTTCTTTAATTCTTTCTGTTAGGGCTCTAGGGTATACCGCGGGTATACCGCACCCCCGGACTACTAAGCTATATACAGTCTAATAGTATCGCCCTAGTAAGTACCGAATATTTTGAGTTTTACCCTTAGGGGTTCAGCGGTAACTGCGCCTATAGTTACTAAGTTAATAAGTATATTCGGTATAATAAAGCTTAATAATCTTAACCCGAATCGTAAAGGTCTAGGGTTTAATACCGTTAAGGGGGTAATTTCTAAGGGATTTTTTCAGGGAGCGTAGCTGTAATTAGCTGCTAAGCGACCTAATAGGGTTCCCGCCCTCCTAACCCTACTATACTACTTCGGCGCGCAGCCCGTAGTATTAAATTTTCGTTAGGGGAGGCACCCTTTAGGGGCCTATTATAGAGTACCCTATAGGGGCTTTAATTACGCTATTCGCTAAGTCCTACGGGTACGAATAATTAATTCGCTAAGTCCTTTAGGTACGAATATTCCGGTAGGGGCGCCCTTTAGGGGCTTATTACCTAGCGGAAGCGTCCTTTAGGGAGGCTGCTAACTAGAAGTTCCCTTTATAAGCTTTAACTTTCTTAATTCGCTAAGTCCTTTAGGTATAAATATTCTAGTAAGGGCGCCCTTTAGGGGCCTACTACCTAGCGGAAGCGTCCTTTAGGGAGGCTGCTAACTAGAAGTATCCTTTATAGGCTTCGACTTATTATTTCGCTAAGTCCTTTAGGTACGAATAATTCTAGTAGGGCGCCCTTTAGGGGCCTTATAACCTAACTTATACCGAATATTCGGGCTTATTATAGGGGAATAATATTTTTCTACCCTACTAGGAGGCGCTGTAGACGTCGCCCTAGGGGGGGGATAATTATTAGGGCTTTAGGGTATACTGCGGGTATACCGTACCCCTAGACTACTAAGCTATATACAGTCTAATAGTATCGCCCTAGTAAGTACTAAACATTTTGAGTTTTGCCCTTAGGGGTTCAGCGGTAACTGCGCCTATAGTTACTAGGTTAACACTTTCCCTACCTTAAGGGCTCTATAGACCTCTAGTAGGCCTCTACTACTACTACTATTACTCTATTATTATATTAGGACGCGTCTCTTATTCGCCTCTACTAATAGCGTTCCTCTTCTCTCTTCCTCCCCTATCCCGTATTATTTTACTAGGTTCGTAGCCTAGTATAATTACTTATCTAGCTTAGTAGGCCTACTCGCTCGTCGTACTCGTCGTCGTCGCTATTATCTACTAAGTTTAGAGCTTAGTAGTAGAGGATAGGTATATTTAATAAAAACCTACCTAAAATATTTAGTAATCCTATTTTATTCTAAGTTCTTAGGTATTATAGGCTTATAGATAATCCCCTTAAGGCTAAGGTATTTTTAGAAGGTTCCTTTAATATATTCGCCCCTATTATTTATATATAGGCGTTAGATTAGGCGCCCTACTTACTTATACTTATACTAAAATCGTTAGAATAGATCCCTAAGCTCTAATTTATATTTTACGTAGTAGACTTTAGAGTAGTAGGTAAAGTTATCTTTAAAGGTAACTACCTATTTACTATTATTAAAGCTAATAGGCTTAATAGGCCTTATAATATCGCTATAAATAAATTCTATTAGGTATATTCTAAGTTTAATAAAGTTCTTATATAGAGTAGACTAATAGTAGCCTAAAATATAGTATTTATAAATTAATTTATTTAAGAATTTCTTTAAGAAGTCTACTTTAGTAGTTATATTAGGTAGTTAATCTATATTTTATTAACCTATATAATCTATATAGGTATATTAGAGCTAGCGGATAGTATTTAGAGGTATACTATATATATTTAATATAAGTTACCCTTAGGGAAGTTCTAATATATAGAGGCTAAATTATTATTTAGCGATTATATTACTAAGCTTAGGGTATAAGATTATATAGTTATTTTTAGCGAATTTAATATAGATTCTAATATCTATTAGCTAAGAGCCTAAGAGGAGGTTTACCCCTAACTTAAATATATAAAGGATATTATATAATAATATATATATATATATTTTTTTTGCTACTCTATAACCTAAAGATAAAAGGAATCCCTAAGGGGATCGTTTAGTAGACTATAAGCTTCCTTAAAGATAGAGCGATATTAATTACTCTAGGAGGTAAAACTAGCTTAGTAGAGGCGATAGAGATAGGGATTCTATAAGGATTACCTATATTACTAATTCTATTTCTCTTCTTTAATATACTACTAATTAAAGTATACTTAAAAGTAAAAATCCTAGTATAAGTAAGAGGATTCGTAGATAATATATACCTACTAGTATATAGTAAGATAATAGAAACGAACTATAGGTAGCTAGAATAGGCCTATAAGCTCTACTAAATATAGGCGAAAATATACGGGGCGACGTTCGCGCCTTAGAAGTATAAACTAGTATATCTATTATACGCCCCTAAGAGGTTTAATATAAAGGAGATAATATAATTTAGTAATATAGAGGTTAAGCTAAAAGCGAGTATTAGGGTCTTAGGGCTATATATTAATACTAAACTCCGCTAGGGCCTATATATAGCGTAAGTAAAGGTAAAGGCCGCTACTTAAGCCTAAGCGATTAAGTACCTAGTAGGATTAACTTAGGGAGCTATATTTAAGAAGTATAGGAAGGTATATAGTATAGTAGTAAGGCCTATACTTATATTTACTACTCTAATATAGTATACCCCTACTAAGGGGCGGGGAGCTATAGAAAAGTATATTAAAACGCTCGCGATAATATAGAATAACTACCTATAGATAGTACTTAGAGTATATAAGGTAATATTAGTTTAGGTCTTAGAAGTAGAAGTAGTTATTATACCTATCTAAACCTATCTAAACGCTTTAGTTATAAGATACTAAGTACTAAGGGGGGTATACCCCTTAATAATTAAAGGTAACCGCTTAATCTATAAGAGACTATAGGGAAAGAGAGGAAGGGCGCGCCTAATATACCTAACCCTATTACTAAAAAAGGAAGAATAGGCCCTATAGGAGCTTAAGGTAAAGGATTAGAATTAAGTAGTAATAATAATAAAGAGGAAGGTATATTAGTATAACCTAAAAATAGATATTAAGGAGTATTAAGACGTAGGCGTCTTAGTTAAGAAGATATAAGGCTAAGTAATAGTAAAGTAGATTAAGTAGTAGAAGGTATATAAGGATACTATCCTTAAGTACTCTTATATACTTATATAGAATAAACTATTATTTAGAGAGAGGTATAACTACTACCTAAAGCTTAGGAAGGTAGAAAGCTTAATAGTAGTCTAACTTTAAAGTAGAAAGAATAGGTTTAACTACTTTCTATATAAGGCGAAAGTACTAGGGGTCTATAGTACCTACTATAGTTATAGATAGAGGAATTAGGATATAAAGTATATTCTCCTATACTACCTAAAGCTTAGCGATACTTAAAGGGAGCTTATTAAAGAGGTAGAGACTTATAATATTAGGATTATATTAGTTAAGGTTACTAGTATAAGAGTAGCTATAAGATAGCTAGTTAGGTTAGGATTCCTAATATAATATTAACTTACTAAGGAATAGCTCTCCTAGTCTAAACTCCCTATTAGGGTAGAATTAGTAATAAAAACCCTAAAGATAAAGAAGCCTAAGTGTAAGTAGAAGCTAAAGGCGGCGGAGCTACTAAAGTATTATAGGGCCTATTAAGGTAATAAAGATTATTATTACTAGTATTATAGAGCCTAGTAGTAAGGTTAGATAGGCGGAGTAGAATAATAAGTAAGCTAATAAGCGAAAGTTTTTAGCTAGAAGGGGTAACTCTAAAAAGGTTTCTTTCGCGTCTAGAGGGCCTTTAACCCCCCCTAGATTTCCTAATAATATAAGAGAACACCCT
>JAEUBA010000232.1:0-20373 GCA_018257865.1 Stereocaulon alpinum | reverse complement strand
TAAAAGTTATTAGATAGGAAGCTCCGAAGCTTACTAGAAGATCTTTAGGTTTAGTATAGGGGGGATTAAGCCTTATATTAAACGGCTGCAGATTTATTTACCTAAGGAGTAGTAGATTAGCGTTGATCTAGATAGGGATACTACTAAGACTATTCTTAATAAGGACTTATTATATAAGATATAGTTAACGGAGTTCTTTAAGATAAATTATCTTATAAAGGAAGCCTTAGAGAACGATCGGCCTCTACTATTTAGGAGAAGGAACGGGTAACTATACCTTCTAGATACGAACCCCCTTAATTACCTATATAACGAATTTCCTATATATTTTATATAGGATAAGAGGAAACGGATATAGTATATTCGTAAGAAGGGGGAGGTAATCAGACGTATATATATAATTAGTCCTAAGCAGGGTAATTTATACTATTACCGACTCCTTCTCACCTACCGTTAGGGGGTAATATTATTTAATAATCTATAGACTATTAACGGCGAGCTTCTAACGTATAAAGTTACCTATATTCGACTTAGATTAGTAGAGAATAATAAGTACTGCGTTAAGGTACTAGAGGAAGTAAAGACTCTTTACTTACCGGTAGTACTATAAGGTCTTTTTATAACTATTCTATTAGAACTGTACCTAGAGGACCCTTTAGCACTTTAGGAGAAATTTAAAGTAAGGTATATATCTATTTTTATTACTATAGTAATTATTTTTCTATCTAAGTTAGACTATATTCTATATCTAAGTTAGACTATATTTAACTAAGTTGAACTATATTCTCTATCTGAGCTAGCCTATATATTCTAATTATTAAAATAGTATATTAGACGACTATACCTATATATTAAATAAGTATTTTGTTAAAATGTAATAGGTAGAATACTTGATTATCTAGCTAAGTGCGACTATATAAGATATAAATAAGGGTTAGTGCTAAGTCTTAGTTATTAATACTAAGGCTTGGTATACGTATACCCGAATTTTAATACTCCTACTCGAATATAGTACGCTAAATACTAGATAATTAAATTATAGTCCGCTAAAACGACTAATTTACTATACGCTAGTTGCAACTGCTTTTCACCTTAACAACCCGTCACTCAGTAGGATTTCACCTTGAATACTTAGTATTTAGTAGGATAGCAGAGCTTATCTTTTACTATTACTACCAAAACTTTCCAGAAAATAATAAAACACGGTTATTTAAATTTTTATTTTCCCTATCAGCCTATATATACTAATTTCTTACCAACAAGCAGTCGGGTAGTATATAGGGTTAATAGATACTATAAAGTATAATAATAGCTTTAGGGATAATCCGGGTATAGTAGGCCCTGATTAAGTAGTATTCGCGCGCGATCCTTAGGGATACTCCTACTAGATCTAGGTAGCTACTCCTACTAGATCTAGGCAGCTACTCCTACTAGAGCTCTACCTCAGGCGATATATTCTAAGCCTAAGTTATTGCGGAACTCTACGAACTTATCCTTATAGAGGGGTTTAGTGAGCCTATTAGCAACTTAATACTTAGTAGGCGTATAGCGGAGGTCTACCGTACTATTAGTAACTTACTCCCTAATAAAGTAGTAGTATATATTAATATACTTACTACGAGTATAGAATTCCGGATTCTTTACGAGGGCGATTACGCCCTAATTATCTTTATAGATAATTACTGCCTAAGGTTTCTAGCTACTAGGCTTAAGCTACCTTAGTAGGTTTTAAAGCTATACTACTTCCTTAAACGCTAGGGTCTGACTAATATATTTAGCCTTATAGGTAGAAAGGGCTATAATAGGTTATCGCTTAGATAATTAGCTAATAGCTCTACTACCTACGTTAAAGATATACCCTAAGGTAGATTAGCGCGTATCGCAGTCTCCCGCCTAATTAGAGTTAGTATAGCCTGTTAGTACCTAAATTAGTCCTAAGAACGTTAATTAGTATTTAGTTATTAACTTAAGATATTAGAAGATTCGTTTAACCGCACCCTAATAAGCTTATATTAGGTTTATACTATAGCGGCTAACTACTAATACGGGGTATATAATATTAGGTTAAGTCCCTAGTATTATATATATTAGTAACCTAATAGCCTTCTAATATAGTAGTTAGTCTTAGGTATTAGCTTAGAAACTATTAGGAGCTTTTTTTAGATAGTAAGTCGTCTCTATAGGGGTCGCGGTTTCTTTATATTCCTAGAGGCTAAAGTCCCGAAGTACTTTCTTAATATAGGCCTCTTAGCCTAGTTATAGCGTTCGTTATTAGCGGTTTTAGGTAACTATTATCCCTAGGTAATAGCTATATAGCCTAAAATCCGTTATATAGAACTAACGGTTAAGGGTATCTTTAACCCTTTAAATAGCTTCCTTACTAGGGCCCGTAATTAGCAAATTATCTATATATAGGGTAATCAGCGTCCTATCTTTAGGGTTAATAAATACGCTTAAGTTAGCTTCTAATAGGACTACGCCTAATTTAGCGTTTATAAAGCTGGCGAAGGTATTATACTATACTTAGGGGGATTATTTCAGGCCGTATAAGGCCTTATTTAGGCGGTAAACTTTTACCTCCCCTTAAACGAAACCCTTAGGCTATTCTACGAAGATCTCCTCTTCTATATCCCTATAGAGGAATACTATTTTAACGTCTATCTACTCTAGGTCCTAATCTATAGCGGCGGTAATTATAAATATAGCCTTATAGCTTATAGGTTTAACTACTAAGGCGAAAGTTTTATTATAGTTAAGGCCTTTTTATTACTTAAAGCCTCGAACGACCTAGCGTACCTTATAGCGTATAATTTCCCCCTTAGGGCTATGTTTTAAGGTATAGACCTATCTACCCCTAAGAACTTTCCGGCTATCTAGGGGTGATATTAGTATCTAGGTATTATTAGCTATAAGGGAGTTAAATTCGTTATTTATAGCGAGCTCCTACTATATTTTATATATATTATTAGCTATTACTTCGGTATAGGTTTTAGGTTTATAGGGTTCCGCTAAATTCGCCTAAGCTAGTAGAGAGATCGCTAAGTACCTATAGAGAGGGTCTAGCGAGAGGTTCCGTATATTAGGGATATCGTATAACGGGGTGGTTTAACTCCTGCGGGTAAATCACACAGTGTATTGAGTACTAGAAGGTAATAGAGATAGATAGTCGTTAAATTATCTTCAGCTAAGACTCCTCTCTATTATATAAGTTAAATATAAGGAGACAAGAAAATATTCTACTAAAGGAAAACCCTTCCTTATATATTCTCCTTAATTATACTAAGCCCTGATATAATCTGGGTAATCTAGCCCTATATCTACTATATCACCCTGTGATCTGCCTAATATATTCCAGATCACCTATATCACTGGGTCCTCTCCTGAGTGTCCTTTACCTACTAACCCTGTTACGTGCATTGCCTGTGACCTTGCGGGGTTACCCGTAACATATCGAGCTTAGGGTGTGTTGCTAGCACTTGAGTTATCTCTCGCTTTTCTATAGCACCTATTATTGTTAGTAATACTAGCTGTAATAGGGCCGGAGAGCCTAATATTGATAGTGAACTTAGGCCCGGAGAAGGTGATACTTCTCCGGAAGATATAGGAGGTAAGGGAGGTGATTCTCCCCCTAAAGGAGGTGATTCTCCCCCTAAAGGAGGTGATTCTCCTAAGGATTCTTAGTTAGATAATTGCACTAGGGATACGTTAAAGTTAATAGGATTCTAATTCCTATTATACGCCTCCCCTGAAGTAGAGGTCCGTTGGCGTTTAGCTGGGGGCTCTTTACCCCTATAGAAGCGGGGCCGTTTCTCCTAAATATAGACGTTAACGGCGCGGATAATAGCGCGCCGTTTCGGTAATTATAGGCGAAAGATATAGCTATCCCCTTTATATCCTAAGAGGAAATAGGTATCGCTTTTATCTATAAATTTCTTTTAGAGGCGGTTTCGGGCCTATATTTTAGAGCTAAGGGTTTAAAGGTACCTAAGATAAGGCTTCCGCTTATAGAAGGCCTTATATAGGGTCTTTCTAAGCTTTATAACTAGGCTCTAGACGGTAAGGTAATTAGCCGTTTTTATAATTTTAGGCTAAAAGGATTTATCGAGTTCGGAGCTTAGCAGTAGAGGATAGGTATATCTAATAAGAACCTACCTAAAACGTTCGGTAATCCTATTTTATTCCGGGTTCTTAGGTACTATAGGCTTATAGATAATTCCCTTAAGGCTAAGGTATTCTTAAAAGGTTCCTTTAATATATTCGCCCCTATTATCTATACGTAGGCGTTAGATCAGGCGCCCTGCTCGCTTATACTTATACTAAAACCGTCGGAATAGATCCCTAAGCTCTAATTTATGTTTTACGCAGTAGACTTCGGAGTAGTAGGTGAAGTTATCTTTAAAGGTAACTACCTATTTACTACTATCGAAGCTAATAGGCTTAATAGGCCCTATAATATCGCTATAAATAAATTCTATTAGGCGTATTCTAGGTTTAATAAAGTCCTTATATAGGGTAGACTAATAGCGGCCTAAAATATAGTATTTATAAATTAATTCGTCTAAGAATTTCTTCGAGAAGTCTACTCTAGTAGCTATATTAGGTAGCCGATCTACGTTTTATTAACCTATATAACCTATACGGGCGTACTAGAGCTAGCGGATAGCGTCTAGAGATATACTATATACGTTTAATATAAGTTACCCCTAGGGAAGTTCTAATATATAGAGGCTAAATTATTATTTAGCGATTATATTACTAAGCTTAGGGTATAAGATCGTATAGTTATTTTTAGCGAATTTAATACGGATTCTAATATCTATTAGCTAGGAGCCTAAGAGGAGATTTACCCCTAACTTAGGTATATAGAGGATATTATATAATAGTATATTCTTCCCTAAGTACGGGATCTTTATTATTCCGCGCCTAGTCGGTTTAAGCTATACCCCGCCGATTCTAGTAATCGGAGTACTAATAGCGGGCTTAAAGGTTACGAAGTTAAAGCGCTAGTAGAACGAGTATTATATATACCCTATATTAATAATAATTAGGCCTAATAGATTAACTTCTAGCGTCGTTACCGCTATATATCTAATATTAATTATAGGGACCCTATTTATACTAGCGCCTTAAATATTAAAGTCGCTATTAGCGGTAAGGGTCCCGAATATTAGTTCTTTAATAGGGCTATTATTATATTCTAGCTTCCGTTTCTTAGACCTTTCGTCTTTAGACTTAAATTTCTTAGGCTTTATTTCGGGGTAAAGCTGCTAATACTTTATAATTAGATAGGTATCTTTTTGCTTAAGCTTCTTATAGTAGGGGTAGTATTCCTAGGGCTTATTATTTATAGAGTTATAGTCTTTTATAGACCTCCTACCTATAAATATCGCTAGTCTAGAGTACTTATACTACGCCTAGATTCGTTATTCCTCGTTAGCGGCCGCTAGGGAGACTTTATTAAAGTTAACTTTATTAGCGCCGAATAGGGCGTAGCTTTAAATATAAGCTATTTTAAAGGTATTATAAACTTTACTAAGTCCTAAGAGATAGAGGTAAATTAGGTATAGTTCCGGTAGGGCTACTTTAGCGTTAAGTTCCTTAAGTTTAGTATTAACCTCTTAGAACTTCTAGGTGTATTTAGCGATATCCTTAGAGGATTCTAAAAAGGTTAAATAGAGGTATTATACTAATTTAATATAGATACTAGTTCCTTTTAGCTTAAAATTTAAGGAGACTTTAGTTAGAATCTTATCCGCTATAGCGAGGTTCTTTACGATCTTCTAGGCGTTAAACCTAAGTTAGTTATAAATCGCAGTATAGGCTTTTACTTAGGTTTTAGCGGTAAAAGGCTTTAAGTTATTAAGTATAAGCTAATTATCTATCTCCTCTACCTACTAGGAGTACCTAAAGTTAGACTCTAAGATAGAGATAGAGGTAAGCGGGAAGCTTCCGCTACTACTACGGGATTCTTCAGCTGCTATAGCAAGCGGCAAATTCGCGCTACTATTATAAGATCCTTCAGCTGCTATAATATCTACTATAATATAGGTATTCTTAAAGCTCCGCCGGTAGTAGGAGTTAAATTAGAAGAAGAGGTTTATAGCGTAGGCTTTAGAGGTCTTTAAGTTAGCAGGGTCTTTTAGGGACGAGCGGT
This sequence comes from Stereocaulon alpinum, assembly GCA_018257865.1. NCBI lineage: Eukaryota > Fungi > Ascomycota > Lecanoromycetes > Lecanorales > Stereocaulaceae > Stereocaulon > Stereocaulon alpinum. Next base: position 14,219 of record JAEUBA010000232.1, on the reverse strand, counting down.
AGTTATCTCTTTACGCCGTTATTTCGCTAGAGGAGGACCTGAGGAAGCCTAAGGTAGTATACGTTTAGCTTAAAGGCTAAAGATATTAGTATTACTAGGAGGTTCTAGGGTTAATTTACTAGCTTCGGAATTAGAGTTATAAGGAGATAGGGACTATTCTAGGGGTATATAATTAGTATCGACGTAGTTAAGAGGTAACTTATTAAATTAGATTAGGTCCTAAAGAAGGTATCGAAAGTACTTATACTTAAAGCGGTAGTATACCTAGGTAATAGTATTTATATACTAGATAGGGTTTAGATTAGTAGTAGATAGTATTAAGTTAGAAGATAAAGAAGATAATAGATTTCCAGCTATACTAATAGCGGATATCTTATAGATATCTCCTAAGGATTTCGACCCTAGTATTCTAGCAGCTGGGGTAATACCAGCCTCTAACTTATTAGGAAAGGTAGCGGGGGATACCGGCCTTTAATAATAGCTAGGGATACCGGCCTTTAGGAAGAAATTAAGGGGTTAGGACCTAGCCCCCCTAGTAATTAATAATTAATCACTTTCTAGTATCTAAAAAGTCTTATTTTTAATATAAAATTCGATAATTCTACTTATATAGGTTAGTGTTCTTATTATAGAAGCTAGATATCGCTTTTAGGGGCTTAGCTTCGGAGTTTATAGATACCTACTAAGGTACGCTAGAAGGGATTGCTTAGTAGTACTTATCAGCGTACTTTTTAGTAGTAATAACCCTAGAAAGAATAGAATAGCTAGGAGTTCCTAGCCTCCTCTTTTTAGTCGATTATTATCGCTATAAGTTAATCTCGCAGTACGAAGATTAAAGAGTTATTACCTTAGACTAAGTATTAGAGGTTTAGTATACGTATACGCAGCTTACGTTAGGGAGGATTTAGTAACTATTTAAGAGGAATATAATTCTAGAAGAAGAGCTATTCTAGCGATACCCGGCGTACCGGGCTTATAACCTATTAAAATATAATAGGTAGAATACTTAATTATCTAGCTAAGTGCGACTATATAAGATATAAATAAGGGTTAGTGCTAAGTCTTAGTCATTAATACCAAGGCTTGGTATACGTATACCCGAATTTCAATATATTTCGCCTACTATATAGATATCCTCTAGGGCTATAAGGACGAACGCGTATAAGACCTAGTATTTTAGGCTGAGTAATATACTCTATATTTAATTTTAGGCTAGTTAGACTACTAGTCTACCGTTAAAAGTAGCCTCAGCCTAGAGCTATTCAACCTTCCGCCGGTCGTTATTCTATTCGATCTTCTATATAAATCGCGAATCTAGAACCGTCTGTCACGGGTCGGCCCTAGGGCCTATACTAGGGCTTAACCGCTGCACTACTAGCCCGCGCCCGGCAAAAGAGTATAAGCAAAGCTCGACGAGCTTTACCCTAGGCCACTATATATAGGAATACCCTAGGCGCACTACCTAGGAATCCACCTAGGCTTAGCCCGTAATACTACCTCCCCTCCTTAGAAGGCTCTACCCTAGAGCTACTACCCGCACCCGACCCGCCCGTAAGCGTAGTCGCCGTAATACTATAGTACCCTAACTACGGAAGATTAAATATAGAATTACCCCCTAGCGCGCGAGAAATAAAATACGCTATAAGCCCCTAATAAGTTAATACTCCGCCCCGGAGCTACTGCCTACGCCTAACCCGCCTAAGCGCAATCGCTATATAATCCGCCCGCGCGTAATCGCTGCGCTATAGTGCTCTAACTACAGAGTAGCTTAAACTCAGGACCCTAGGGTTAAGCTTTACTTATATTACGGGTCGGCCCTAGGGCCTATATTAGGGCTTAACCGCTGCACTACTAGCCCGCGCCTAGTAAAAGAGTATAAGTAAAGCTTAACGAGCTTTACCCTAGGCCACTATATATAGGAATACCCTAGGCGCACTACCTAGGAATCCACCTAGGCCTAGCCCGTAACACCGTCTACTCCGCGAGGAGATATCTTATAATATTATACCAGAAGATATAGAAGTTAAATAGTAGAAGTTTAATACTAACTAACGCCTAGCAGCCGAAAAGATTATAGCTATAGTAGATAAGAATAATAATAATAAATTTAGTATAAACGTACTATTCTTTTTGAATAGCGCTAGCGGTACTAGGAAGACTATAGTCTAGAATACTATTCTAAAGAAGCTCTATTCTTAAAAGCGTATTACTTTAGCTATAGCCTCTTTAGGTATCGCTATAACCTTATTAGATAGTAGACGTACTACCTATTCGCGATTTAAGATCCTATTAGACGCTGAGAGTATATCTAGTTATAGTATTTAGAAAGGGACTAATCTTATAGAGTTAATTAAATAGGCTTATATTATCTTCTAGGATAAAGTACCTATATAGAGTCGTTTCGCTATTAAATACGTCAGCCGTTCTTTATAGGATATTTGCGGTAATAACGGAGCTTACTTTAGTAGTAAGGTCGTTTACTTTTACGGCGATTTCTATTAGACCTTACTAGTAGTCCTAAGGGGGACTATAGGCGTTATTATTAATACCTATATCCAGAAGGCGGCGTTCTGGGATAAGGTAACTATTCTTCAGCTTACTACTAATATACGTCTAAGTAATAGAGGTCTTACCGAAGAAGGTAGGCGGCGAATAGCAGAATTTACCGAAGCTCTCCTATATATTAGTAATAGTAAAGGTAATATAATCGACCTAATTACTAAGGATAAGAAGTCTCCCTAGAAATATAGATACCTACTAGGGAATACTATAGACGTACTAATTAATAAAATTTACCCCGCTATTAGTAGAGATCTTCCAGACCGGCGCTATCTAACTAAACGAGTAATTCTAGCTATTATAAATAAGGATATCTAGAAAGTTAATAACTATATTCTCGACCGTATACAGGGCGACTACTATAAATACTGGAGTTTTAATTAAGCGGTAAACCCTAAGGAAAACGAGATATTCCCTAACGAGTACTAGAATAAATTCTATAAGCCCTTACTACTACTATATAAGCTACGGTTAAAGGTGGGGATACTAGTAATATTAATAAGGAACCTTAATACACCCCGTCTCTATAATAGGACCCGTATTTTACTTACTAAATACAGGAGACACGTCCTTAAGGGTAATATTATAGGTGGGAGTTTTAATAGCAGCGAGGTAGTCTTATATAAGATCCCTTTATAGTCTAAGGATAGTAATAAGTATATCCCTACCCTATTTACCCGTAAGTAGTTCCCTATACGCCCTACCTTCGTAATAACTATTAATAAGTCGCAGGGCTAGTTAATAAAGTATATAGGACTTAACCTACGGTCCCGTCTAGCGTTTACCTATAGATAATTCTATATTAGTAACTCGCGCGTTACTATAGAGTTAAACCTATATGTGATTAGTCCGGATTCGGATAAGTATATTAGGTATAAGCTTATAAATAACCTAGTCTATAAGCAGGTGCTGCTGTAGGTCTAGTACTCGCAGGACGGTTACAGCTAGTAGGAGTTACTCAGGGGTTAGATTTTGCTTAGTATAGAGGTCTAATATAGCTATTACTTAGAATTAGAAGCCCGCTTAGACTATAAATAGAAAACTTTTTAAATCTACTTAGTAAATTTTGTAAATCGAGTATTAAATAAGCGAGATATAGCCCGTTTAATTATTAATCTTCTATAAAGATTACGGGCACTAACTTGTAGGGTTAATAGATACTATAAAGTATAATAATAGCTTTAGGGATAATCCGGGTATAGTAGCCCTAATTAAGTAGTATTCGCACGCGATCCTTAGGGATACTCCTACTAGATCTAGGTAGCTACTCCTACTAGATTTAGGTAGCTACTCCTACTAAATCTAGGTAGCTACTCCTACTAGATTTAGGTAGCTACTCCTACTAGATCTAAGTAGCTTCTCCTACTAGAGCTCTACCTTAGGCGATATATTTTAAGCCTAAGTTATTACGGAACTCTACGAACTTATCCTTATAGAGGGGTTTAGTAAGCCTATTAGTAACTTAATACTTAGTAGGCGTATAGCGGAGGTCTACTATACTATTAATAACTTACTCCCTAATAAAGTAGTAGCGTATATTAATATACTTACTACGAGTATAGAATTCTAGATTCTTTATAAAGGCGATTACGCCCTAATTATCCCTATAGATAATTACTACTTAGGGTTTCTAGCTACTAGGCTTAAGCTACCTTAGTAGGTTTTAAAGCTATACCGCTTCCTTAAACGCTAAGGTCTAACCGATATATTTAGCCTTATAGGTAGAAAGGGCTATAATAGGTTATCACTTAGATAACTAGCTAATAGCCCTACTACCTATATTAAAGATATACCCTAAGGTAGATTAGCGCGTATTATAGTCTCCCGCCTAATTAGAGTTAGTATAGCCTATTAGTACCTAAATTAGTCCTAAGAACGTTAATTAGTATTTAGTTATTAACTTAAGATATCGGAAGATTCGTTTAACTATACCTTAATAAGCTTATATTAGGTTTATACTATAGCAGCTAACTACTAATACGGGGTATATAATATTAGGTTACGTCTTTAGTATTATATATATTAGTAATCTAATAGCCTTCTAATATAGTAGTCGGTCTTAGGTATTAGCTTAGAAACTATTAGGAGCCTTTTCTAGATAGTAAGTTATCTCTATAGGGGTTACAGTTTCTTTATATTCCTAAAGGCTAAAGTCCTAAAGTACTTTCTTAATATAGGCCTCTTAGCCTAGTTATAGTATTCGTTATTAGCGGTTTTAGGTAACTATTATCCCTAAGTAATAGCTATATAGCCTAAGATCCGTTATATAGAACTAATAGTTAAGGGTATCTTTAACCCTTTAAATAGCTTCCTTACTAAGGCCCGTAATTAGTAAATTATCTATATATAGGGTAATTAGTATCTTATCTTTAGGGTTAATAAATATACTTAAGTTAGCTTCTAATAGAACTACGCCTAATTTAGCGTTTATAAAGCTAGCGAAGGTATTATACTATACTTAAAGGGATTATTTTAGGCTGTATAAGGCCTTATTTAGGCGGTAAACTTTTACCTCTCCTTAAATAAAACCTTTAGGCTATTTTATAAAGATCTCCTCTTCTATATCTTTATAGAGGAATACTATTTTAACGTCTATCTACTTTAGGTCCTAATCTATAGTAGCGGTAATTATAAATATAGCCTTATAGCTTATAGGTTTAACTACTAAGGTAAAAGTTTTATTATAGTTAAGGCCTTCTTATTACTTAAAGCCTTAAATAACTTAGTATACCTTATAATATATAATTTCCCCCTTAAGGCTATATTTTAAGGTATAGACCTATCTACCCCTAAGAATTTTTTAGCTATTTAGGGGTAATATTAGTATCTAAGTATTATTAACTATAAAGGAGTTAAATTCGTTATTTATAGCGAGCTCCTACTATATTTTATATATATTATTAGTTATTACTTTAGTATAGGTTTTTAGTTTATAGGGTTCCGCTAAATTCGCCTAAGCTAGTAGAGAGATCGCTAAGTACCTATAGAGAGGGTTTAGCGAAAGGTTCTATATATTAGGGATATTAAGCTTAAGGTATATTACTAAGACTTAAGTTATCTCTTACTCTTTTATAGTACCTATTATTATTAGTAATACTAGCTATAATAGGGCTAGAGAGCTTAGTATTAATAATAAACTTAGGCTTAGAGAAGGTAATACTTCTCTAAAAGATATAGGAGGTAAGGGAGGTAATTCTCCCCCTAAAGGAGGTAATTCTCCTAAGGATTCTTAGTTAGATAATTATATTAAAGATATATTAAAGTTAATAGGATTCTAATTCCTATTATATACTTCCCCTAAAGTAGAGGTCTATTAGTATTTAGCTAGGGGCTCTTTACCCCTATAGAAGTAGGGCCGTTTCTCCTAAATATAGATATTAACGGCGTAGATAATAGCGCGCTATTTTAGTAATTATAAGTAAAAGATATAGCTATCCCTTTTATATCCTAAGAGGAAATAAGTATTACTTTTATCTATAAATTTCTTTTAGAGGCGGTTTCGCGCCTATATTTTAAAGCTAAGGGTTTAAAGGTACCTAAGATAAGGCTTTTACTTATAGAAGGCCTTATATAGGGTCTTTCTAAGCTTTATAACTAAGCTTTAGACGGTAAGGTAATTAGCCGTTTTTATAATTTAAGGCTAAAAGGATTTATTAAGTTCGGAGCTTAGTAGTAGAGGATAGGTATATCTAATAAAAACCTATCTAAAATATTTAGTAATCCTATTTTATTCTAAGTTCTTAGGTATTATAGGTTATAGATAATTCCCTTAAGGTTAAGGTATTCTTAAAAGGTTCCTTTAATATATTCGCCCCTATTATCTATATATAGGCGTTAGATTAGGCGCCCTATTCGCTTATACTTATACTAAAACCGTTAGAATAGATCCCTAAGCTCTAATTTATATTTTATATAGTAGACTTTAGAGTAGTAGGTAAAGTTATTTTTAAAGGTAACTACCTATTTACTACTATTAAAGCTAATAGGCTTAATAGGCCTTATAATATTACTATAAATAAATTCTATTAGGTATATTCTAAGTTTAATAAAGTCCTTATATAAGGTAGATTAATAGTAGCCTAAAATATAGTATTTATAAGTTAATTTATTTAAGAATTTCTTTAAGAAGTCTACTTTAGTAGCTATATTAGGTAGCTAATTTATATTTTATTAACCTATATAACCTATATAGGCGTATTAGAGCTAGCGGATAGTATCTAAAGGTATACTATATATATTTAATATAAGTTACCCCTAGGGAAGTTCTAATATATAGAAGCTAAATTATTATTTAGCGATTATATTATTAAGCTTAAGGTATAAGATTATATAGTTATTTTTAGCGAATTTAATATACATTCTAATATCTATTAGCTAAGAGCCTAAGAGGAGGTTTATGTTAAAATGTAATAGGTAGAATACTTGATTATCTAGCTAAGTGCGACTGTGCGAGATATATATAAGGGTTAGGGCTAAGCCTTAGTTATTAATAACTAAGCCTTAGGATATTGAATACCTGAATTTTAATACTCCTACTCAAATACAGTACGCCGAACACTAGATATATTAAATTATAGTCCGCTAAAATAACTAATTTGCTATACGCTAGTTATAACTGCTTTTTACCCTAAATACCTAGTATTTAGTAGGATAGTAGAGCTTATCTTTTACTGCTGCTACTAAAACTTTCTAAAAAATGGTAAAATATAGTTATTTAAATTTTTATTCTAATAATTATCTTATATACACTAATTTCCTACTAATAGTTAGTTAGGCAGTATATAGGGCTGATAGATATTATAAAGTATAATAATAGCTCTGGGGATAATCTAAGTATAGTTACCCTAATAGAGTTATATTCGCGCGTGATCCTTAGGGGTGCTCCTACTAGATCTGGGTAGTTACTCCTACTAAAGCTCTACCTTAGGCGATATATTCTAAGCCTAAATTATTACGGAACTCTATAAATTTATCCTTATAGAGAGGTTTGGTAAGCCTATTAGTAACTTAATACTTAGTAGGCGTATAGCGGAGGTCTATCGTACTATTCGTAACTTACTCCTAAATAAAGTAGTAGCGTATATCAATATACTTGCTACGAGTATAGAATTCCGGATTCTTTATAAGGGCGATCGCGCCTTAATTATCTCTATAGATAATTACCGCTTAGGGTTTCTAGCTACTAGGCTTAAGCTACCTTAGTAGGTTTTAAAGCTATACCGCTTCCTTAGACGCTAGGGTCTAACCGATATATTTAGCCTTATAGGTAGAAAGGGCTATAATAGGTTATTACTTAGATAACTAGCTAATAGCCCCGCTACCTACGTTAAAGATATAACCTAAGGTAGATTAGCGCGTATTATAGTCTCCCGCCTAATTAAAGTTAATATAGCCCGTTAGTACCTAAATCCGTCCTAAAAAGGTTAATTAGTATTTAGTTATTAACTTAAGATATTAGAAGATTCGTTTAACTACTCCCTAATAAGCTTACGTTAGGTTTATACTGTAGCGACTAACTACTAATATAGGGTATATAATATTAGGTTAAGTCCCTAGTATTATATATATTAGCGACCTAACAGCCTTCTAATATAGTAGGCGGTCTTAGGCGTTAGCTTAAAAACCGTTAGGGGCTTTTTTAAGATAGTAAGTTATCTCTATAGGGGTCGCAGTTTCTTTATATTCCTAAAGGCTAAAGTCCCGAAGTACTTTCTTAATATAGGCCTCTTAGCCTAGTCGTAGCGTTCGTTATTAGCGGTTCTAGGTAACTATTATCCCTAGGTAATAGCTATATAGCCTAAGATCCGTTATATAGAATTAATAGTTAAGGGTATCTTTAACCCTTTAAATAGCTTCCTTACTAGGGCCTATAATTAGTAAATTATCTATATATAGGGTAATCAGCGTCCTATCTTTAGGGTTAATAAATACGCTTAAGTTAGCTTCTAACGGGACGATACCTAATTCAGCGTTTATAAAGCTGGCGAAGGTATTATACTATACTTAGGGGGATTATTTTAGGCCGTATAGAGCCTTATTTAGGCGGTAAACTTTTACCTCCCCTTAAATAAAGCCTTTAGGCTATTCTACGAAGATCTCCTCTTCTATATCCCTATAGAGGAATACCGTTTTAATATCTATCTACTTTAGGTCCTAATCTATAGCGGCGGTAATTATAAATATAGCCTTATAGCTTATAGGTTTAACTACTAAGGCGAAAGTCTTATTATAATTAAGACCTTTTTATTATTTAAAGCCTCAAATAACCTAGCGTGCCTTATAGCGTATAATTTCCCCTTTAGGGCTATACTTTAAGGTATAGACCTATCTACCCCTAAGAACTTTCTAGCTATCTAGGGGCGACGTTAGTATCTAAGTATTATTAGTTATAAGGGAGTTAAATTCGTTATTTATAGCGAGCTCCTACTATATTTTATATATATTATTAGCTATTACTTTAGCGTAGGTTTTAGGTTTATAGGGTTCCGCTGAATTCGCTTAAGCTAGTAGAGAGATTACTAAATACCTATAGAGGGGATCTAACGAGAGGTTCTATATATTAGGGATATCGAGCTTAGGGTATATTACTAAGACTTAAGTTATCTCTCGCTCTTCTATAGTACCTATTATTATTAGTAATACTAGCTATAATAGGGCCGGAGAGCTTAGTATTAATAGTAAACTTAGGCCTAGAGAAGGAGAATATAATATTTCTTTAGAAGTTAGGGGTAAGGGAGGTAATTCTCCCCCTAAAGGAGGTAATTCTCCTAAGGATTCTTAGTTAGGTAATTATATTAGGGATATATTAAAGTTAAAGTTAACGGAATTCTAATTCCTATTATACGCCTCCCCTAAAGCGGAGGTCTGTTAGTATTTAGCTAGGGGTTCTTTACCCCTATAGAAGCGGGGCCGTTTCTCCTATATATAGATATCGACGGCGCGGATAATAGCGCGCTGTTTTAGTAACTATAAGTAAAAGATATAGCTATCCCCTTTATATTCTAAGAGGAAATAAGGGTCGCTTTTATCTATAAATTTCTTTTAGAGATAGTTTTACGCCTATATTTTAGAGCTAAGGGTTCTTAGGTACCTAAGATAGGGCTTATACTTATAGAAGACCTTATATAGGGTCTTCCTAAGCTTTATAACTAAGCTCCGGACGGTAAGGTAATTAGCCGTTTTTATAATTTTAGGCTAAAAAGACTTATTAAGTTCGGAGCCTAATAGTAGAGGGTAAGTATATCTAATAAGGACCTACTCGAAATATTTAGTAGTCCTATTTTATTCTAAGTTTCTAGGTACTATAGGCTTATAGATAATCCCTTTAAGGCTAAGGTATTCTTAAAAGGTTCCTTTAATATATTCGCCCCTATTATCTATATATAAGCGTTAGATTAGGCGCCCTACTTACTTATACTTATACTAGAACTATCGGAATAGATCGCTAAGCTCTAATTTATATTTTATACAATAGACTTCGGAGTAGTAGGTGAAGTTATCTTTAAAGGTAACTACCTATTTACTACCGTCGAAGCTAATAGGCTTAATAGGTCCTATAATATCGCTATAAATAAATTCTATTAGGCGTATTCTAGGTTTAATAAAGTCCTTATATAGGGTAGACTAATAGCAGCTTAGAATATAGTATTTATAGGTTAATTTATCTAAGAATTTCTTTAAGAAGTCTACTTTAGTAGCTATATTAGGTAGCTAATCTATATTTTATTAACCTATATAACCTATACGGGCGTACTAAAGCTGGCGGATAGTATCTAGAGGTACGCTATATATATTTAATATAAGTTATTACCCTTAGGGAAGTTCTAATATATAGAGGCTAAATTATCGTTTAGCGATTATATTACTAAGCTTAGGGTATAAGATTATATAGCCGTTTTTAGCGAATTTAATATAGATTCTAATATCTATTAGCTAGGAGCTTAAGAGGAGGTTTACCCCTAGCTTAGGTATATAGAGGATGTTATATAGTAGTATATTCTTCCCTAGGTATAGAATCTTTACTATCTCACGCTTAGTAGGCTTAAGCTATACCCTGCTAATTCTAGTAATTAGAGTACTAATAGCAGGCTTAAAGGTTACGAAGTTAAAGCGCTAGTAGAACGAGTACTGCGTATATTCTATATTAATAATAGTTAGGCCTAATAGATTAACTTCTAGCGTTATTACCGCTATATATCCGATATTAATTATAGGGACCCTATTTATACTAGTATCTTAAATATTAAAGTCGCTATTAGTAGCGAGAGTCCTAAATATTAGCCCTTTAGTAGGGCTATTATTATATTTAAACTTCTATTTCTTAGACCTTTTATCCTTAGACTTAAACTTCTTAGGTTTTATTTCGGGGTAAAGCTACTAGTACTTTATAATTAGATAAGTATCCTTTCGCTTAAGCTTCTTATAGTAAGGGTAGTATTCCTAGGGCTTATTATTCCTAAAGTTATAGTTTTTAGCGGACTTCCTACCCGTAAATATCGCTAGTCCGGAGTAGTTATATTACGCCCGGATTCGTTATTCTTTATTAGCGGTAGCTAGGGAGACCTTATTAAAGTCGACTTTATTAGCGCTAAATAGGGCGTAGCTTTAAATATAAGCTATTTTAAAGGTATTATAAGCTTTACTAAGTCCTAAAAAATAGAGGTAAATTAGGTATAGTTCTGGTAGGGCTACTTTAGCGTTAAGCTCCTTAAGTTTAGTATTAACCTCTTAGAACTTCTAAGTATATTCGGCGATATCCTTAGAGGATTCTAAAGAGGTTGAATAGAGGTATTATACTAATTTAATATAGATACTAGTCCCTTTAGGCTTAAAGTTTAAGGAGACTTTAGTTAGAATCTTATCCGCTATAGTAAGGTTCTTTATAATTTTCTAAGCGTTAAACCTAAGTTAGTTACGAATCGCAGTATAGGCTTTTACTTAGGTTTTAGTAGTAAAAGGCTTTAAGTTATTAAGTATAAGCTAATTATCTATCTCCTTAACCTACTAAGAGTACCTAAAGTTAGACTCTAAAATAGAGATAGAGGTAAGTAGGAAGCTCCTACTACTACTATAAGATTCTTTAGCTGCTATAATACTACTACTACTATAAGACTCTTCAGCTGCTATAATATAGGTATTTATGTTTTAGAAGAGAGTTATAGGCTTTAGAGGTCTTTAAGTTAGCTAAGTCTTTCGGGGATAAGTAGTAATAGTAGTTATTTCCTTATACTATTATTTCGCTAGGGGACCTAAGGGAGCCTAAGATAGTATATATTTAGCTTAAAGGCTAAAGATATTAGAATTACTAGGAGGTTTTAGGGTTGATTTACTAGCTTTAGAATTAGAGTTATAAGGAGATAGTAACCGTTCTAGGGGTATATAATTAATATTAACGTAGTTAAGAGGTAACTTATCGAATTAGATTAGGTCCTAAAGAAGGTACCGGAAGTACTTATATTTAGAGCGGTAGTATACCTAAGTAATAGTATTTATATACTAGATAGGGTTTAGATTAGTAGTAGATAGTATTAAGTTAGAAGATAAAGAAGATAATAGATTTCTAGCTATACTAATAGCGGATATCTTATAGATATCTCCTAAGGATTTCGACCCTAGTATTCTAGCGGCTAGGGTAATACCAGCCTCTAACTTATTAGGAAAGGTGGCGGGGGATACCGGCCTTTAATAATAGCTAGGGATACCGGCCTTTAGGAAGAAATTAAGGGGTTAGGACCTAGCCCCCCTAGTAATTAATAATTAATCGCTTTCTAACGTCTAAAAAGTCTTATTTTTAATATAAAATTCGATAATTCTACTTATATAGGTTAGTATTCTTACTATAGAAGCTGGATATCGCTTTTAGGGGCTTAGCTTCGGAGTTTATAGATACCTACTAAGGCACGCTAGAAGGAATTACTTAGTAGTACTTATTAGCGTACTTTTTAGTAGTAATAACCCTAGAAAGAATAGAATAGCTAGGAGTTCCTAGCCTCCTCTTTTTAGTCGATTATTATCGCTGTAAGTTAATCTTATAGTACGAAGATTAAAGAGTTATTACCTTAGACTAAGTATTAGAGGTTTAGTATACGTATACGTAGCTTACGTTAGGGAGGATTTAGTAACTATTTAAGAGGAATATAATTCTAGAAGAAGAGCTATTCTGGCGATACCTAGCGTACCGGGCTTATAACCTATTAAAATATAATAGGTAGAACACTTAATTATCTAGCTAAGTGCGACTATATAAGATATATATAAGGGTTAGGGCTAAGCCTTAGTTATTAATAACTAAGCCTTAGGATATCGAACACCCGAATTTCAACATAATATCCTATAATATCCAGCAATATTAGCAACACCTATAATATCTAGTAATATCAGCAACACCTGTAATATCCTATAATATCTAGTAACATTAGTAATATTAGCAACACCTGTAATATCTAGTAACATTAGCAATACCTATAATATCCTATAATATCCAGTAACACCAGCAATATCTATAATATCTAGTAATATTAGTAACACCTATAATATCCAGTAGTATTAGCAACACCTGCAATACCTATAATATTTAGTAACATTAGTAACACCTATAATATCTAGTAGTATTAGTAATACCTACAATACCTATAATATTTAGTAATATTAGCAATACCTATAATATCTAGTAATATTAGTAACACCTATAATATCCTATAACACCAGTAACACCTATAATACTAGTAATATTAGTAATATCTAGTAATATTAGTAATATCCAGTAGCACTAGTAATATTAGTAATATCTAGTAATATTAGTAATACCTAGATAGTTTATTAATTATTAATTAACTATTTACTAACTATCTACTAACCTTTCTAACCGTCTACTAACCTTTCCAACCGTCTACTAACCGTCTACCAACCGTTTACTAACTGCAACGGTTATTAGTTTTAGGAAGAGATATTCTAACATTATTATAACTAAATATAAACCGAATACTAACTAAATAAAGACTATTATCTAACTAGTAGTTAACTATTTAATTATAGTATTAGAATTTTATAGGTAGATATTATAGTAGGTTCTATAAACTATAATAATTTTTAGGTTAAGTTTACCTACCTAATAATTACTAAAAAGATTAGTACTAAGTATTAATTTAAGGATCTATATAAAAAAATCTCTCCCGCCTTAAAGAGAAGTATTTATATAGAAAAGTATAAGATAGCTAAGGACTATAGTATCTTAAATAAGTATCTTACTATCTTAAATTAAGAAATACGAAATATTAGGTTTAAGGAGATAACTAATAGGCCTTAAATAGGAATAAATATTAACCCTTATAATATTCTTAAGATAAGAAGCTAGTAAGTCCTCTTATCTATTAAAATGTAATAGGTAGAATACTTGATTATCTAGTTAAGTATAACTATATAAGATATAAATAAGGGTTAGTGCTAAGTCTTAGTTATTAATACTAAGGCTTAGTATATAAACACCCGAATTTTAATACTCCTACTTAAATATAGTACGCTAAATACTAGATAATTAAATTGATTGATTGATTGATTTATACGCCTATTCTAGTATCTATATATACTAATGAGGGTGTTCTCTTACATTATTAGGAAATCTAGGGGGGTTGAAGGCCCTCTAGACGCGAAAGAAACCTTTC
>JAEUBA010000231.1:0-20530 GCA_018257865.1 Stereocaulon alpinum | reverse complement strand
TTCGCTTTCTAAGGCCTCTTTTAGCCTTAGGATAGTTATAGGGCTATCTACTAATATATAGCTTACTAGCGAAGGGTTATAGATATTATATACCTATACCCTCTCTACTATTAGCTCCTTAGTGTTTTCGTCTTTAGTATTAGCGTTATTTTAGGTTCTCTTAGTTTAAATCTATAATAAGTATAAGTCGCCCTCCTAGTACTCTACCCCCTAGTCGTTAGGATCTATCCTTTTATTTATATAGAAGTATATTCTAGCCTCTAGGTCTCCCCTATAGGCTAGGTAGAACCTACTTATACTCGTATTATATAAGGTTCTATTTATTAGGTTACGTACTAGCTCCTAGATTACTAATATATCTATATCCTTTATATTATTATTTTTAAGAAGTGGTGCTATTACTGTATCCTTCTTCCTCTATATATTATACTATAGTATTTTTAGGTAGGGTATATTCCTTATTAGGCAAGGGCCGCCTAGACGTTCTCCTATATTTAGGTATCCTTAGTAGTCTTTACTACCCTTAATATCTATTTAAGGGTATTTACCGGACTAATCCTCTCTATAGATAGGGGCCGTTACCCTTATTCTACTCTAAAGAGGGTTATTAGTTATCCTCTCTTTACTACTTCCCTAGTTCCTTTCTAAGGCTTATCTATTATATCTCCTAGGGCCTTCCTCTTCTCTTTTAAGATTACCTTATACTACCCTTCTAGGCTAGCCCTTCTTAGTATTACTAGCGTTTATACTACTAAGTATTACCTTAGGGTCTCTTTAAAGTATTTCGGCTTACACTTAATTCTCTACCTAGCCTTAGTATTCTCCCTCTATTAGATTAAGTAGGTTTTACTCTATATTAGGTACTCCCCCTTATATACTACGTATTTAGGCTTACTATCAGCTCTTTCTATATAGTTATTAGTTATATAGTTTTAGGCGTATATCCCGTAGCAGGTAGGGTATTTATACGCCTTAGTAATATATCTATACCTATAGTAGTTAAAGTACTACTTAGGGGTAGCTTCTCTCTCTTAGTAATTATAGAATAGGAGGCTATTCTCTACTACTATTCCCTCTATAATAAGTCGGTTCGCTACCTCTAGGCTTAGGACTTTAATTATTATTATAGAGAATCTCTTCTCCCTCTTAAGCGTATTTAGCTTCGACGCGAATATAGGCTATTCAGCCTTTATTATCTCTAACTCTAAGTAAAGCTTCCTATTATCTTTCCTTAAGGTTTTAAAGATCCCTTATTAATCCTTTATATCTATTATCTTTTCTACTCTATAGATCGCTACTATTACTATCTTCTAGAGGACTTTCGCTAACCTATAGAGTCTCCTTACCTACCTATTATCCTTCTCTAACTCCTCCCTAGCCCTTACTAAGGCCGTCTAGAGAATAATATCCCCCCCTATAATCCTCCTTACTATAATAATCTCCTTAGTCGCCCCTCCTACTCCTCTAAATATCTATACTAGTTAGGGGAGGGTTGCTATAGCTATCTATATCTTTTCGCTATTATTATTAATCCTAACTATTATCTGCTTCGCTTTCTTAATATCTTCCGCCCTAGGTATAGCTAGGTAGATAGTATTCTAGCCCCCTTAAGCTATATAGGCTACGTCCGCCTAGCTATTATTTACCCTTCCGGTTAGGTAGTCTTTACGCGTTAATTAGCTGCGGTATTCCTTTACAGCGTATCTCTTAGCTATATTCTCCTATATATACTCCGTAATCCTCTCTACTGCGTTCTAGAAGAAGCTTTATATAGTCTTATTTATATTCGCCTATAGTATCTCCTAGACCTTCTCTATAAACTCTAGTAGCGCCTACTCTATAGCCTTTATATACTACGCTCTTTTATTAGTTCTTTCCCTGCCCTAAGGGCCCTATAGTCCTCTAGTAGGCTTCTACTATTATCGCTATTACTCTGTTATTACGTTAAGACGCGTACCCTATCTACCTTCGCTACTAATAACCCCCTTCTCTCCTCCCCCCTATCTCGTATTATTTTACTAGGTTCGTAACCTAGTATAATCGCTTATCTAGCCTAGTAGGCCTGCTCGCCCGTCGTACTCGTCGTCGTCGCCATCTCTACCTGAATCTACTATATAGCCTCTCAGGTTAACCCTTAAATTAGAAGTTATAAGATATCTTCTTAAGTATCTTCTTAATCCCTTAATATCTACCGGAGCTCTCTACTTTATAGTAAATCCTAAAAATTTCTCCTTAAGTACCTATAGGGATATAAATCCGTTCTTAAAAGGTTAGTAGTCTTAGATCTATTTTTTCGAATAAGTTATAGCTATTAATATCTTTATAGATCTTAAATATAACTTTATCCTTTAATAAGTCTTTTAGTATCCTCTTAGTTAAATCTTCGCTATTAATAGTTATTATTACTGCTATATATAGTCCGGCTATATTAGGTTATAATAATCTATCTTTATAACGCGTTAAAACCGTTTTAGAACTTTGCTAAATATTTAATATATAGTTAGCTCTTCTACTAAGTATATCTATAGTATTATTTTTACTACCCTTAATATATTTAATTCTAAAATTAAATATTAATAACTCTTCGTACTACTAAGCTAGACGTCTATTAAGCTCCTTTATTAATAAGAAGAATATTAAGTTCTTATAGTCTATTAAGACCTAAACCTAGTACTTAGTTCCTTTCTAATAAACCTTCTAAATACGAAACGCGTCTATAATAGTAAGTAATTCCTTATTATATATTAGATATCTAGTTTTAGCGTCTAGTAACTTCCTACTATAGAAGACTATAGGGTACTAATAATAAGTAATACCTATTTTCCCTATTTTTCCCGTATTAGGGCTATTATTTATAGATAGTTAGCTAGTTACTACTCTAATTACTCCGTCGGAGGTATTAGTATAGAGGCGAATAGGCGACTCTAAGTTAAACTAATATAATATTAGACTAGAAGTAAACTACTTTTAAAGGGTCCTAAAGGATATCTCTACTTCCTTTAACTACGTAAATAGTACTTTATTATAGGTTAAGCTAGTAAGAGGTACTATAGTTTTTAAATATTTATAAATAAACTTTTAATAGAAATTCGTAAAACTAAGAAAAGATTATACCTCCTTTTTATTTATAGGTATAGGCTACTTAATTATACTTTTTACCTTTTCTAAGTCTATCTCTAACCCTTAGTTAGAAATAATAAACCCTAGAAACTTAACTCTCTTCTAGTAAAATTTATACTTTAATAACTTTAAGCGTAGTCCTACTTACTTAAGCTTCTTTAGTACTTTCTATACCTACCTAATATATTCTTTATACGTATCTAAGTATATAAGTATATTATTAATATATACTAGGACGAAGTTATCTAAATATTCTTTTAGAACGTTATTAATAAACGCCTAAAATATTATAGGTATACAAGTTAGTGCCCGTAATCTTTACAGAAGATTAATAATAAAATAGCTATATATCGCTTATTTTATACCCGATTTAGAAAATTTGAGCGGCGTTGGAAAGCTCTCTATTTATAGTATATTTTATATATATAAAGCTAATCTCTACCCCTAAGACTTCTAAAGTTATTTAAATAGTAAGTATTAAGCTTAGTATTTAGTAGCGAGCTAGGGCTACCTATAATATATAGCGAAAACACTTCTTTTACTTACAACTATTACGTAAATAGGCCGATTTTAAAAATTATTGATACGTAAGCAAGCTGATAGCTGACTTTAAAACTTATAAAATTATCTAGATATTATATAACGTATATAGCGCGAGGTATTACTACGAAGAAGTTATAATATAGATTTAACTTTTAGTAGTTAAAGGCGCTAAGCGGAAAAGGGTACTATTAGGGTATTAAGCTTAGTATTTACCAGCGAGCTAGCTACCTATAAAATATAGCGAAAACACTTCTTTTACTTATAACTATTGCGCAAATAGACTATTTTTGAAAATTTTTGATACGGAAGTAAGCTGATAGCTGACTTTAAAACTTATAAAATTATCTAGATATTATATAACGTATATAGCGCGAGGTATTACTGCGAAGAAGTTACGAAGTAGATTTAACTTTTAGTAGTTAAAGGCGCTAGGCCGAAAAGCGTACTATTAGGGGGGGAGAAGTATAGGGGTAATCTAATTAGCTGTAAAGGCGGAATTGCTCCGAAAGTCGCGATATTCTGTTATTATAAGAAAGATTCGTTAGTCTAAAGAGTATTATAAGGTATTTATAGAGACCCTATCTTATATAGAAAGCTATTTTCTACTTATTACCTTTCTTTATCTATATTCGGTTAAACGCTCTTAGAATATCGAACTTAGTAAACTATTTCTTACCTTAGAGCTTATCTTAAAGTTCTCCTATTAATAGTAAGGGGTAACTATTCTTTACGGTTATATTATTAAGTACCCTATAATCTATATATAGTCTTAATTCTCTACCTAGCTTAGGTATAAATAGGATAGGATATCCTATAGGTAATTAAGATTTTTAAATAAACCCCTTCTATTTATTTTCTTTAATATACTTCGTAAGAGTAATAGCTTTATCTTATAATAGTAGGTATATTAGCTTCTTTATAAGTTCTTTACCTAAAATTAGTTTAATCTTATAGTCCTATAGTTAGTACTTAGGAAGGGCTTCGTTAGTACTCTCTTCTTAAAATAGAGTTCTAAATTCTGCGTATTTATTTAGGATTTTTATAGTAGTAGTCTTACTTATAAGTCTAACTTAACTCTATAGTACTATAATATTTCCTAACTTAAAATTATCCTTTATTTCCTCTTAGGTCTAAGCTACTACTAAGAGGGATTTATATTCTTAGATTAGTAGAACTCTATTTAGTATACTATCTATAAATATTATATTCTAAAAACCCTATCCTATTAATAGGTTAGCTTTCTTTAGCTATAGGATTCCTAGGGTAATATTATTAACCCCTTCTAATACTAAATTAAAGGTATACTTCTTATATCTTCGTCCTATCTTTAGGTTAAGTATTTTAGTACTTCTATTAATAGTCCCTATTATTAATCTATTAAAGTTTATTAACGCGTATAGCTTATATTTTTATATAGGTAAATTATATTTCCTTACGAAACTTAGTTTAATTAAGTCTTTACTTAACCTACTATTAATAATAACCCTTACCGGAATATTATTAACCTTTACTTAGAACTAGAATCTAATATTATTATATAATTTAGTTAAGGTTATCTATTCGACCTTTTTAGTAGTTCTACTACCTAGTCTATTTATTACGGAACCTACTAGTTTTTTATAAATTCTCCCTTAGAATCCCTAGTAATTAGGTCCTCCTTAATAAACTTACTAAGTAGGATCTTTTCCTACCGCTTTAGGAGGTTTCTAACCGCTTTATCTAAATAATAGATTAATAACTATAAATCCTACGGAATAAGTTATTAGTTTAGTAGTAATACGCTTCCGTCTTTTAAGAACCTTAATCCTTTAGGGAGTTTCTAGTAAATAAGACTATCTATATCTAAGTATTTATCTCTTTATAGTATCTCCTAAATCTTTTAAGCTACTAGAGATTCGAACTCTACGAGTCCCTTAATTTTATCCTAGGCGAAGCTTATAGATAAACTCCTAAAAAGACTTATAAACTTAGTAACTAATAATAACTATTAGCCGTTTTCTACTAGTTTCTTAGCCTATTTATCGCTTAGCGAGGCTATTAATACCTATATTAGTTTATCTATAGTAACTTTTCGAGTATATACCTTAGCCTTATCTAGTTTATTATATAGATTAGTTACTTACTATTCTGCGTATTCTAATCGCTACTAATAGGATTCTAATAGTTCTTCTTAAGTTCTTTAGGTATCTAACCTTAAAGCCTCTATTCTATTAAGGGTTTTATTATCTAATAAGGCTTCTCCCTCTATAAGCTCTCTTAACTCGCTTCCTAAGGATAGTTCCTAGCGGGGGTCGTTAACTTAATCCTTACTAAAGTATTCCTTACTATTTACTATAGATACCTAGTATCTTAGCTTTTAGGGGTACTATCCTAATCCGTCCTTATTACTAAGGTATATTTAGTATAAATTATTATAGTAAGTTATTTAACTTAGGTAATTATACCCTTTATTAGTTAATTAATCTAGTTATTCTAGCTACTCCTATTTATTATAGTCGGGGTTTATATCCCCTACTATAGCTACCTATTCTTATTAAGAATACTTATTCTAATAGTATCCTTTCTTATAGTATCTATAGTATTTTATATTAGATAGGTCCTTCTTCTACTTCTTTCCCTTATAAGGTTTCCTAAAGAATTTCGCTCTTATAACTAAAATATTTTCTTTTCTCCTAAACTTAGTAACTAGGCCTAAAGACTTCTATTTTATCTTCCTTTTATATATCCTATTATTAATAGAGTAGACTTTAGATACTAACTATATAAAGTTTCTAATATTATTAGAATAGGCGAGCTTATCTTTAACCTTATCCTTTAGTCCTTTTTAATACATAGCGGCTTAAGCGTCTTCCGACTAATTAAGTTAATAGGTAATTCCTCTAAACTGCGCTATATACTCTATTATAGGTCCCTTCTACTAAAGATTTATAAGCTTATATTTTAGCCTTCTTTCTTTAGTACTATCCCTAAAGTAGAACCTTAATAGGTTCCTAATATATATTTTATTAAAGATAATCTTTAAAGACTCGTCCTCTATTATATTAGGGTCCTAAATTAAAAGATATTCCTTAAGCTAGGGTTAAAGAGCTACTATAGCGTCGCCTTTAAGGTATAATAGGTAAAATATATTCCTAGCTTTTATAGTAGAGAAGCTTAGTACGTTAAAGGCTATATATAGGTCGATTTATTAAAGAAACGTATCTAATCCTCCTTTTCTACTAGAGAACTTAGTAGGGGTAGGTAACTTTATCCCTCTATTACTAATAGTAATTCCCTCTTTAGGAATTAGAGCTAGGTTCTTTCCCTTAAATCTACTTATTACTTTAGGTATAACGCGCCGTCTCTCCCCTAAGGTAGAACTAGAAGTGCTTATACTATATAGTCTAAAGTATAGTATTTAAAGTATAATAGGGTAGTTTAACTCCTATAGGTAAATTATATAGTATATTAAGTACTAAAAGGTAATAGAGATAGATATTAAATTATCTTTAGCTAAAACTCCTCTCTATTATATAAGTTAAATATAAGGAGATAAGAAATATTCTACTAAAGGAAAACCCTTCCTTATATATTTACCTTAATTATACTAAGCCCTAGCTTAATCCGAGTAATCTAGCCCTATATCTTCTATATTACTCTATAATCTGCCTAATATACCCCGGATCACCTATATTACTAGGTCCTCTCCTAATAGTCCTTTACCTACTAACCCTATTACGTGCCTTGCTCGTGACCTTACGGGGTTACCCGTAACATCGCTTTCGATAGCTTTAGAACGGAGAATTTTATTATACTTATCTCCTCCTAGGTGGTATTTTAGAAGAAATCCGAATAAGATCTCCGCTAGACTATACCTAAAGACTTTAATATATCTTATATTAATAGCCCTAATAATTGCAGGTATATACTTATCCTAAACTAGAATAGCTTCCGTATAGTATTATAGTATCGCTCGTAGTATTCGGAGGATTAACTAAATATATTATTCTATAAGCCTAACGGATAATAGATAAGAGACTAGGGCCTATATTTATTTTATATCTATCTACTTAAGCCTAGTACTGAAAAACCTCTTAAAGTATACCCTATTATTATAGTATACTGCTCGTAGATATCCCAGCTTATTAGTAATATTCTTATCCATAAATACTATAGAGTTCGCAGAATTTGCTATAGTAAACGCTTCAGTAAATAGGAATCTAGACATATAGTTAACTATAATTAGAACAAATTTATATCCTAATTTTATAATAGGGGAAAATGGCCTAATATAATTATATCTTAGGTAATCTATTAGCTGTAGGCTTACTACTAGTAGTAACCTACTTCGTAGCTTTAGTAGACCGATTATTTAATAATTATAGTATGTCTAATAGAAGACGTTAATATCTCTTTACCTTATAGGCTAGAAGAACTTGCTAATACTCCTTTTATATATAATTCCCTCTAAGAAATACCTATAAATATTATATAGGATAAATAGAGCTTAGGCCACTTATAGCTTATAAATATATCTACTATACTTACCGTTTCTTTTAACGTATATAAGCTTAGTCCTCTAGAGGTCGCTATTATCAACTAGAATAAACTTACTTACTAAGTACTTAGTTACCCTTCGGCCTAGTACTTAAAGGGTTAAATTAGTTTTAGCAGTACCTATAAATTTATACTCGATAATATCCTAGTACTATAGATCTTTAAGCTATTCCTACTACTTCTCTTCCTATCCTTCGTTATTAGGTATCTCTAGACTTCTTACTAGAGGGTTACCTTCTATAGTAGAGTAGCCTATTCCCTCTTCTATAATAAAGCTTACTATAGTATTTTTAAAGTTATCCGCTTTTACTAATAGGTAGCCTTCGATCCTAGATAATCTATCTACTATTATAATCTCGCTTTCTAAGATATAGTAAATATTTAGATTATATTCGCTAAGAGCTAGTTACTATCTTAAGATTCTACTAGTTATATCCTTACTTTATAAGGTTTTCAGTAGTGCTTAGTAATCGGTATATAGTATAATTAGAAACTTTAAGCCCTTTATAATCTATCGTACTTCTATAAGCGCTTTTATAATAGCTAAGGCTTCTTATTTAGTTATATAATATCTTAATTATACAGGCGTTAATTAGAAAGATAAGAATATTATAATAGATATATTAGCCTATAAGTCTTTATTTATTAAGACTTTAGGTTCTAATATCCTAAGTTAAAATAGCACCCCTCTAAGGCTAGTTTTCGATACGTTAGTATATAGATAATATTACTAATTATTATCTCCTCCTAAATATATATTCTCTAAGACTGCCTACTTTACTATATTAAAAGCTCTCTAGTGCTAGGAAGTCTATCGAAAATCTACTACCTTACTTATTATACTCTGCTTTACTCCCTGTTTAATAGTTACTTTTTCTTTAACGATTATAGATTTTATAACTGTTAAGTAGTCGGCCCTTCTAGGGATAAATACTTTTAAGAATAGTAGTATATATACGAATCTTATTAGTTCGTCTTTTATTTTAGGAACTAGCTATTCCCTAAACTATCCTAATTTATCTTCTAATAGCTGGATTCTATTCTTATTACGCTAATATCCTAGTATCTTAACCTTTAACATAAAGAATAAGCACTTCTTTAGGTTTAGGGTAAGACGGGCCTATATAAGTCTAAGAAAATAGTAGTAGTAAAGAAAGTATATAAGGCCTTAGAACGTTTCCGTACCCCCGATATTATTATCTATAAAATACTTATAGACAGCCTCGCTATATATCGCGTTAGTAAGTACTAGTTTAGGATTAGGGCTTAGAATACTTAATATAATAATATCCTTTAGCTGCGTATACGTTCCTAGTCCTACCTACGGATAGTACTCGGAGTATATAAGGTAATACCGGTCTAGGTCCTAGAAGCGGAAGCAGTTATTATACCTATCTAAACCTATCTAGACGCCCTAGTTATGAGATACTAAGTACTAAGGGGAATATACCCCTTAATAATTAAAGGTAACCGCTTAATCCGTAGGAGACTATAGGGAAGGAGAGGAAGGGCGCGCCTAATACGCCTAACCTTATTACTAGAAAAGGAAGAATAGGCCCTATAGGAGCTTAAGGCGAAGGATTAGGATTAAGCGGTAATAATAATAAGGAGGAAGGTATATTAGTATAACCTAAAAACGGATATTAAGGAGTATTAAGACGTAGGCGTCCTAGCTAAGAAGATATAAGGCTAGGTAATAACGAAGTAGATTAAGTAGTAGGAGGTATATAAGGATATTATCCTTAAGTACTCTTATATACCTATATAGAATAAACTATTATTTAGAGAAAGGTATAACTACTACCTAAAGCTTAAAAAGGTAGAAAGCTTAATAGTAATCTAACTTTAAAGTAAGAAGAATAGGTTTAACTACTTCCTTTATAAGGTAAGGGTACTAAGGGTCCGTAATACCTACTATAGTTATAGATAAAGGAATTAGGATATAAAGTATATTCTCCTATACTACCTAAAGCTTAGCGATACTTAAAGGGAGCTTATTAGAGAGATAGAGACTTATAATATTAGGACTATACTAACTAAGGTTACTAGTATAAGAGCGGCTATAAGATAGCTAGTTAGGTTAGGATTCTTAATATAGTATTAACTTACTAAGGAATAGCTCTCCTAGTCTAGACTCCCTATTAGAGTAGAACTAATAATAAAAACCCTAAAGATAAAGAAGCCTAAGTATAAGTAGAAACTAAAGGCGGCGGAGCTACTAAAGTATTATAGAGCTTATTAAGGTAATAGAGATTATTATTACTAGTATTATAGAGCCTAGTAGTAAGGTTAGATAGGTAGAGTAGAATAATAAATAAGCTAATAAGCGAAAGTTTTTAGCTAGAAGGGGCGACTTTAGAAAGGTTTCTTTCGCGTCTAAGGGGCCTTTAACCCCCCCTAGATTTCCTAATAATATAAGAGAACACCCTTATTAGTATATATAGATACTAGAATAGGCGTATAAATCAATTATTATTACGTTCCTAGTCCACCTATATATCCTTAGCCTATATAGAGGTAGTATAGTTACCTAAGTACTAAAGAGAAGGCTAATTTAAAAGTATATAGGTTAAAGATTCTTATTACCTAATATCTATTTAAGCTATCTACCTTAAATATATATCTTAGTTATAGTTAGGATACCTTTTATAAGATAGGCTCGATACGCTTTATTAGGTAATTAGCTTTTATTATTACCTTATTTATAGGTATAAACGTATATACTATCCTTAGCGTTCTATCTTCTTTTTTTTAGGAATCAACTTCTAGTACTCTAAGAGGATATATACTATATAATAATTCTAGCTTCTATTAGTTTTAGTAGATTCTCCTATTACTATTTTATTTCCTCTAGGGTATATAATACCGGTTTTACTACTCTTAGGATTATATTAT
This sequence comes from Stereocaulon alpinum, assembly GCA_018257865.1. Lineage (NCBI taxonomy): Eukaryota > Fungi > Ascomycota > Lecanoromycetes > Lecanorales > Stereocaulaceae > Stereocaulon > Stereocaulon alpinum. Next base: position 9,436 of record JAEUBA010000231.1, on the reverse strand, counting down.
TATATATTAGAATTCTATACTTAATTAAGTCTATCTTCAGTATATCTTTAATATTCTTATAGAAGATATCCTTCTAAGTTTCTAGTAACTACTAGACTTATTTTACCTAATTAGGCGTTTCTACTAGCGGTCTAATTATCTTAGGAAACTTAGCTATCTACTTTATAAAATTATTACTTAGATTATTACGTCTTATATCCCTTCTATGGCTAGCGATAGAGATACACCTATACGCGGTGCTGGCTACGAACCTGAATACCTATTCAGAGCTGAGATATCTCCCCTAATATATTATAGGTTAAATGATATTAAGACGTCGCGTGGTTGCTGAGAACTCTATATAGAGTTTTTCGGGTAACGCGATAATACCTACCCTAACTCTACTATAACTATTATACTTCCCCTACGATCGAGACTAGATAGTAAGAATTAGTATTAGGTATAGTATCTTAGCCTAATAAGTAAAGAGTATAGGTAATACCTGCCTAGCCGTTAATTTAAAAAATCTAATATCTACGTACGCTTAATACGTATCTACTAGTTAAGACTAACGCGCAGTCTATCTTAGGGGAAGGCTAGGGTTATAGGTATATAGGACTAAGAGAAGGATATACTAGGTTATAAATTAGAAGGCGTATTTTAGAAAAGGACGGCCCCTATCTAAGTAGCTAGGCGAGCCTTTAGTATAAGCGGCGCTATATAACTATAATTATAAGCTAAAGGGTTAGCTCCCCCCTAAAGTAAAGTATATAAAGATAGAAGTAAGTACTATCTAATATAACCAGCGGGATATTATACTATCCGATTCTTTATATAAGTATAGGCCTCCTAGGCGGTATATATAGCTTCCCCCCTTTTTTATATCCTTAACTAGTAAACTACTAAATAGCTAAATCCGGTACTACTACGGATACTAATAAATACTACTAATTAGCGCTAATAACTCAAACCCTTATAGGACGGCTATATACCCCCTCCTCCCCCCCCCCTATATTAATATAGTAAAGGTTAAAGAAAGTTATAGGGCGCTCAGCGCTATAATAAAGTTAAAGGATATAAAAGAATACAGCAGGGTCCTTAAGAGCTGAGTATAGTACGAAGGGCGTATATTATAGTTAGTATTAGAAATAATATTATAGAGCGCTTAGTATAATATTAAAGAACACAGTTAAGAGTTACTAGTATTAAGGAGGCCTAGGGTGTAATCCCTAGACCAAAAGCAATTATATTATTAAGGATAAGCGGGAGTTTTTATCTAGGCACTATACTATAGTTTCTCTTACGGCTAGGAAAGGCACACTACGTATACCATCTACTAGTTTCATAAATAATGTAATAGAACACCCTTATTAGTATATATAGATACTAGAATAGGCGTATAAACCAATCAATCAATCAATATCCCTTCTATACTATATAGGCCTCCTAGTAGTCGGGAATCCTAACTACCTATAACTAAATAATTTATCTTCTTCCGTAGCTTAGAAGGATTCCTCTATAGAGAAGATAGGTTCCTCTATAGTCTACCTATAATAACGTTATTCCTAGTATTTTGCTTTATTACTAGTTAAGTCCTAACTCCTTTATATTCCTAATACTATCTTTATACTAGTCTTACTTGCAGCTATTCCTTCGTCTTTAATATCCTAGTAAAAAGGGAGCTTTATTACTTTTAGGACCTATATTAGCTTCTTATTACCTCTCTAGATTAATAGACTAATATTCGTCTACTAGCCGTCGATTCTACTAACTTCTTACCTTACCTTTCTATAGAGTCCTTCCTACCTTACTCTAGGTAGTCCTAATTTCCGTAGGTTACCTCCTTTAGTAGGTATCCTTAGGGCTAATAGTAGCTATCTTTATTTCTTTATATAAAGGGGGTACCGCTATATAGTATATATATCCTTAATTTTTAAATTTAGTACCTTTAAGCTCTTTCTATCCTAAGGTATTCCCTTCCTTTCCCCTATACTATCTTCCTTCTCTCCTCCTATAGGGCTACCTATTCCCCGTATATCCTTCCCTAGGTAGTTATTAACGTCGCGAGGGTCTAGGATCCCTAACGATATAATACTTTTCCTAATTCTATATCCTTAAAGTTAAAGTCTAAGTTAATCTCCTCTTCTTCCTTATCTTCTTTATCCTCTTATACTTATAACGCAGCCTCCCTTATTACTTCTTTAAGGATAGTATCTATCTAAGTCTACTAGTTATATTAGAGCTTATTAACTACCTTATTATCCTAAATATTATCTATATTTATATCTTTAGCTAGTATAACTTCTAAAGCTTTAGTATATATCTTTACTAAGACTAGTAACTTATAGTATATTCTAGTTATATTAGTAATATAGTATTTATTATAACTATAAAATCTAATAGCCTTAATACTTCGTAGCTATATACGCCTTAGTAATATACTATAACTTATATTCCTAGGTACTATATAGGCTTTAATAATCTTACGGACTCCTAATAAAGTAAGGGCTACCCGTATATACCTAGTTAATCGATAGTAGTCTCTATTAGTAACTCTTATAATAATATTCTTATTAGGATATATATAGTATAATATTAATTTTACGAGCTTCTTAGATATTAGGTTAAGGGTAGATCTAAGATCTATTAGTATTTATTATACCTTAAAGTCCTAAGGGTTACTTTTCTTTAGTTGAATAATTCCTATTATATAGAAGTTCCCTTTCTAACTTTATTAGTTATTAACTAAATTAGGATTCTTAACTAAGGTTAGGTTTACTGCTAAATCTCTATAATTAGGGTAAGTTAAATATCTTAAAGTATCTAACGCTGTGTTATATATAGCTAAGATAGTATCCGTTAGATCTATATAAGCTACTATAGTAAGGAGTCTCTTATTCTTAATAGGCTTCTATCTATCTAGGTCTATAGTAAATACTTCGATATTATAGTCTATTTCTACTTAGCTTACTTCTTTAACTATAGTCTTTACTACTGCTTTCGCCTTCTACTTCTACGCTACTTTACTTTCTAGCTTAGGAGTTAAGCGTAATACCTTAGTAAGTAAGGTTCTCGCTTTTAGAGCGATATATATTAGCTATACTAATATAATATTCGCCTAAGAGTTTTATAAGAATATAGTAGTATTCTATATATCTTACTCTCCTATTCTACGTAGCTTTTAGATTAGTACGAATCCTTATAGACGTCGTTCGCTTTTCGGTTTAGTTTTATTAATTAGTAGTACTAGTAATATTATACCTTTCAGGATATTCTCTTTAGCTTTAGGGGTAGATATAGACGTAGGCGGTATATATATAGGTTATATATTCTTAGGTATATCTAGCTTCCTATTTAACTATCCGACCTTCTTAGATATAGCCTAAGTAACTACTTTTAGAATACTACTAGCCTTTTTTAGAATTTTCCGTAGCAGCGTTAATTAGGTAGTATTAGGTAAGTCTTCCTCCTTATTAGATTTAACTATAGAATACTTCCTCTTATTAGTAAGTATATAAACTTCCTCCGTAGTCTATTTAGATTCTTTATATAAATATAACTTATATTATATTAAACAAGTTAGTGCCCGTAATCTTCACAGAAGATTAATAATAAAATAGCTATATATCGCTTATTTTATACCCGATTTAGAAAATTTGAGCGGCGTTGGAAAGCTCTCTATTTATAGTATATTTTATATATATAAAGCTAATCTCTACCCCTAAGACTTCTAAAGTTATTTAAATAGTAAGTATTAAGCTTAGTATTTGGTAGCGAGCTAGGGCTACCTATAATATATAGCGAAAACGCTTCTTTTGCTCATAACTATTACGTAAATAGGCCGATTTTGAAAATTATTGATACGTAAGCAAGCTGATAGCTAACTTTAAAACTTATAAAATTATCTAGATATTATATAACGTATATAGCGCGAGGTATTACTGCGAAGAAGTTACGAAGTAGATTTAACTTTTAGTGGTTAAAGGCGCTAGGCCGAAAAGCGTACTATTAGGGGGGGAGAAGTATAGGGGTAATCTAATTAGCTATAAAGGCGGAATTGCTCCGAAAGTCGCGATATTCTATTATTATAAGAAAGATTACGAATATATATATTCTTATCTCCTAGGTCCTAATCTCCTAGTACTATATAAGTTTAATATCTTAAATAATCCTCCGCTTTAACTTAGTATAATACTATTTCTTAACGACGTAGGATTATAGGTATTATATTTAACCCTATCTTTCTTATAATAATAGAATATCGCGACTTTCGGAGTAATTCCGCCTTTATAGCTAATTAGATTACCCCTATACTTCTCCCCCCCTAATAGTACGCTTTTCGGCCTAGCGCCTTTAACTACTAAAAGTTAAATCTACTTTATAACTTCTTCGTAGTAATACCTCGCGCTATATATATTATATAGTATTAAGATAACTTTATAAGTTTTAAAGTTAGCTATTAGATTACTTGCGTATTAAGAATTATTAGAATCGGCCTATTTACGTAATAGTTATAAGTAAAAGAAGTGTTATCGCTATATTTTATAGGTACCGCTTGCTAGTAATTACTAAGCTTAATACTTAACGCCCCTTCTTAAAAAAACTTAGGTAACTCCTATATTTACTACTACTCTACTATCTTATTATAGTATAGCCCTACGACCTCGAAACGTCTTTACTAATACCGGTAGTATATATAATAAGGTATATATTATAAGCAATCGAGCTCCGAAGCCTTAGGTATATATATATATTGATCCTATATCTACTAAGCAATCTACGCGTCTAGTTAATCGAAAGCGGTAGAATTCGTCTATACTACTTAGAGACCTCCTAAATAATACTATCAACCGTAGAATATAAGGTTAAGGTAGGGGGAAATACGCTAGGACCGCTTAGAGCGCTAGGAACCTTAATATTACTACTATAAGTTAGCAGGTATAAATTTATAATACGTAGAGAAGGCTAATTATTCGACTATAGTAGTAGAACGCCTATCTATAGCCTCGCCCTACCTAATTAGATATCACCTATTAACGGCCTTACCTTACCTAATTAGATATCTAACTAGTTATCTAAGTAGTTATACCGCCCTATAATCTAGAGGATTTAAGTCTACCTAAGTACTAAGATTCTTCTTCTAAAGAGGAAGCACCCCTACTAAAACTGTAATATAACCTCCGCTAGTAATAGAGATACGCCCTATAGGTATAGGAGAATAGCGAGGAATATATACTACGTTAGTAGCGTCGCCGTCGACCGTATTAGCGCCGTAATACTATAGATAAGGGTAGTAGAACCTTACTTAGTATATATCTATATACTCAGCTACCGCAAGTATATATTAATCTCCTAGAGTATATTATATTACCGTAGTTCTTTAATCTAACTAATAAATATCCTTATTACTACGCCTTCTCTTTTAAGGGTGAGCGTCTTTCTACTAAATAGTAGCAGTGCTATTAGAATAATATAATTAATATCTAGGTATCTAACTCCCCTAACTTCGAATTCCTTAAACAACTACCTAAAGGTAACCCTAAGCGTTAAGTTCTCGTATTAAATAAGCTATTTTATAAGGTAGAATATATATTAGATAGTTAGGACTATATCCTAGACCCTTATCAGCTAGGGTAGTATAAGATAAAACAGACTACTCGCAGTACTATATTTATTAAGAGAGCCTTAAACTATAATAACCTGCTTTCTTTTACTAGTAAGGGCGTAGATAAGATAGATTATTAGGTTAGGCGGACTATATATAAGATCTAAGGGGGGATATATTACGCTATTAGTCTACTTTTACCTAAAGAAGGCGTTACTGAGAGATATACCTAGTACTACTTTATTAATAATAGCTAGGATTAAGTAGACACCCGTATAATATATACTAGGTAGGTTAAAAGATCTATTAATACGGATATAGTACTTCTTCTTCAGCGACTCCTTTAAGATATTAACCCCTATATATAGAGCTTTAAGACTTACCGGGAACGCTTATTAGATAATAAGGTAAAATACCCTCTATAGACTATAAACGTCTATATTATATAATATAACCTTAGGCGTACTAATCGCGGTATATATAATCGCCCTATATCTAGTAAGGTGGCCTATATTATGATTACTCCTCCCGACGGCGCGAAGGGACGTATCGCACGAGATATTTATATTAAAGTTAAGGGTAGGGGCCTTATAAGGGTCCCTAAATAGTACTTATCCTATATACCCCTATAGTATATCCTGCCTTTCCCTTATAGGGAATAGAGCTGGTACGATAGTCTACTGCTATAGGGATATAATAGGCTCCTAGAAGGATATCTCCTCGCTGCTTATAAATTAAATATAAGGTAGGGAACTACTTAGTACTATAGTATATATTAGGACCCTAACCGGCCTAAGTGTAGTGATAAGGAGGAAGAGCCTAAAAGAGATAGAGCTATACTAAAAGGTCGTAGAGGGTCTATATAGGTTACTAGGAGTTAGATCTATTATTATTAGCTATAGGTAAGCCTAATTTATATCTTTTAAATATCTACCCTTATATTAGTAAGATTATCTTTTCTAGTACTTTATATCTTTATATAGGATATTACGATCTTCTATTATTTTTCTTCTAAGAAGCGCCGCCCCCCTTCTATACTATCTTAGTAATACCCCTATAAGTGCTAGATATACAGCGCTTTATTATAGTAGCTATAGACGTCGCCGTTAATAGTTATAGAAGATATCTATTAGCTGGTATAAGTAAGCTAGATATAGAGAAGAATTTCGTTCTAAATATAATTTTTATAGAACTATTAATATATTACTTAAAACGGCACTAAAATAATCGACTACTAGAGAGTATATATTATATTTTCCGTATTTTTAAGTTTTTAAAATAAGATTTCCCTGCGGGGTAGGCCTTATAAGATTTGATATTTTAAAGAATTCTTCTACTAATACTATAATAGTACTATAACGGTAGATTCTCTTAATTACTCTATTCCGGGCGTCTCCTTAGCTACTTCGTTACTAACGCTTACGCTACTATTAAATAGAATAACCTGAATTAGTATATTAAGTATTAGTATAAAATTCGGGTACTTAGCTATAAAGGCTTAATTAATCAACTATATAATAATCTAGATCTAGGGCTTAGCGATCTCAGTAGTAAGGTTACTATTCTATTATCTAGTATAGCCGGTAGCCCTAGAGCTATAAAGGTAGATATAGAGGACGCTTTAATAGTAGTACGGTATTAAGGTAATCCTACCTTCTTTATAACTTTTATATATAACCCGAATTAGGCTAACGTCCGCCGTTCTATTCGACCTAGTTTATCGACGACGGAGGTTTATAATATATAGGTATAGGTTTTTAATATAAAGCTCTAGGAGCTTCTTAAGGATCTTTTTAAGAGATATATCTTAGGCGTCTATATTAGTTATTACTATATAGTTAAATTTTAAAAGCGAGGTCTACCGCACGCCTATATCCTTCTTATTATTCGTAAGGAGGATAAAATTAGATATATCTCTTAGATTAATAACGCCGTCTAAGCTATTATTCCTAATAAGACGAAGGACCTAGTGCTCTATAAGTTAGTAACTACTTATATAATCTATTACCGTTACTCAGCCTCTAATATCTGCTGGGATAAAGAGAAGAACCAGTACTCTAAGTTCTTCCCTAAGGATATTTATAATAAGTTATCGTTTAATCCTAAGGGAGTATACCCGTATTATCGACGCCCGTATATAGTGTAAAGGCTAGCGACGCCGGCTCTAAGCTAGCGCACTAAGGTATAAGAGACGTAAAGTTACTAGATTTAGGTATTAAGTAATAGATATAATTATATTACTTAGTAGTAGAGTAATAGCAGAACTAATTTCTAAAGATTCCTAAAATACGGGGGAGTCCTAAGTAGTAATACTATTACTAAGCCCCTAAACCCTAATTAATATTATTACGTTAGCGTAGCTATAACGCGTATATACTTAAGGGTTAATAGTATCCTCCCCTCTAGGCCCTAGTCCCTAGGTATTAAAGTATATAGAATAGACTACTCGTTAAAAACCCTTTAAACCTAGTAGGAAACGTAAGGGAAAAGAGTTAACCTAAAGGCGACGTCGTTAAGGCGGCGCCTTATATATATAGAATATCGTCCAACTGCAGTAACGCCCAAATCTATTATAATATAAAAAGAATACGTAGCAGGCGTAGTAGTAACGCGTAGTTATTAATAAATATAATTAATTACTAGCTGTGTTAGCAGGCAATAGCTGCGTTATTATATTATTAGTTATTATTATTTTAAATAGCTTTAACGTGTAGCGACGTCGCAGCGACGACGACCTATAAGTATATAAATAATAACTTTCCCCCTAACTTTCCTCTCTTCGTAACTCCTAATATGATTCGTATATACCCTAATATTAGCGTGCCTATATCGCAACTAATATTACTAATATAGTTGACAGTTCTTTTCGTTATAATAATATCTAAATATTCTCTTAAGATTATATATCGCTATCGCGTAACCAGCGTATATTGTTAGCTGCTAATATATTACTTATAGGTATAACTTATATATATACTTGATATTATACGTCGCTATTACGTAACCGGCGTATGTTATTAGCTGCTAATATATTACTTACAGATATAATATATATATATACTTAATATTATACGTCGCTGTCGCGTAGCCGGCGCGTATAGCTAGCTACTAACACTTATAGACTATATTATCGATATACCTTTACCCTATAGGACTTATTTCTATATAGGGAATAATAATTACGATCGCAGCGACGCGCCTCCCTATTAACGTTATAAGGATAGCTACTATAGGCTTAATTATTATTATAAGGTATATTATTCTAATAGCTCTACTACGTCGCCTCCTAATATATCTAGATCCTAAAGTTATTTCGTTAGTCTATATAGCGATCGGTGCGGCGTTATAGGCGCGAAGGCTAGACTTATTAAGTATAATATAAGCGTAAGAAAATTAGTAAGCGTATTACCTAATAGCGGAAAGCGTAGGGCTAAACTATAGTAATAAGTAGGGTAGCTCCTATAATAATTACTAATCTCTAATAGGAACTTACGGCGGAGAGATAGTAGGTTATAGAACTTAAGTAAACTATCGCTAACTAGTAGTTTAAGTTAGAAACCCTCTAATAAGTAATCGCTAAGTATACTAAGGAGATAGAGAGTCTCTAGTAATATATTAAGCTCTTAGAGGAATAATTATACCGCTATTTATTAGCGTAGAGACGGTGTTAGGATATTTATTTATTTTTTCCTTCTTCTTTTCTTCTACTAATATTTAGTAGTATACCTATATACGTCGTCTTACTAATATAAGATAGATATTTAGCTAGTAATTAATTTAATCTCTTCTTTATTCTATTAAGGTATAAGTAAGTAAGTATAATAATTATAGAGGAGTATACTTATAGTATAA
>JAEUBA010000230.1:0-20833 GCA_018257865.1 Stereocaulon alpinum | reverse complement strand
CCTTTCTTATATCCTTAACTAGTAAACTACCGAATAGCTAAATCCGGTACTACTACGGATACTAATAAATACTACTAATTAGCGCTAATAACTTAAACCCTTATAGGACGGCTATATACCCCCTCTCCCCCCCCTATATTAATATAGTAAAGGTTAAAGAAAGTTATAAGGCGCTTAGCGCTATAATAAAGTCGAAGGATATAGAAGAATACAGCAGAGTCCTTAAGAGCTAAGTATAGTATAAAGGGCGTATATTATAGTTAGTATTAGAAATAATGTTATAGACCGCTCAGTATAATATTAAAGAATATAGTTAAGAGTTACCGGTGTTAAGGAGGCTTAGGGTATAATCCCTAGACTAAAAGTAATTATATTATTAAGGATAAGCGGGAGTTTTTATCTAGGTACTATACTATAGTTTCTCTTATAGCTAGGAAAGGTATACTACGTGTACTATCTACTGGTTTCATAAATAATATAATAGAACACCCTTATTAGTATATATAGATACTAGAATAGGCGTATAAACCAATCAATTAAGATATAAAAGATATAGATATATTAGTAATTTAGGAGCTAGTATATAACCTAATAAATAGAACCTTATATAATATAAGTATAAGTAGATTCTACTTAGCCTATAGAGGAGACTTAGAGGCTAAAATATATTTTTATATAAATAAAAGGATAGATCCTAATAACTAGGGGGTAGAATACTAAGGAGGTAACTTATACTTATTATATATTTAGGTTAAGAGAATCTAAAAGGATATTAAAGCTAGGATAAAGAATACTAGAGAGCCGCTAGGGGAGAGGGTATAGGTATATAATATTTATAACCCCTTACTAGTAAGCTATATATTAAAGGATAGTCTAATAATTATCCTAAAACTAGAGGAGGTACTAGGGAATAAGGGTAAATATATAGTTATAGGAGACTTTAACCTATACTACCTATACTAGAATAACCTAAGACGAATAATATACTACGCTATAGTAGATAAGCTACTAGAGGTAATAGGAGAGAAAGGTATAGTTCTAAGACTACTAGAGAAGGTAGTTATATAGTAGAATAGGGGCCTAAAGAGTACTATTAACCTTATATTCCTCACTAAAGGCGTATATAATATAATAGTAAAGTATAGGGTAAGGAATAACCTTAATATAGGATTAGACTATATACTAATTATAATAGAGCTAGAATAGATATAAAGCGAATACCTAATATACTAGAAGAGGGCTTAGAAAAGAATAGAGGCGAAGGTAACTAAGGAGGAAATCTAGAAATATATAAAAATCTTAAATAAAGTAATAAGCTAGTACTTAGTAGACTTTAAAGATATAATTAACTAATATATTAATAGGCTTATAGCTATACTATAAAAGGTAATAAAAGATACTATCCTATATAAGGAACTATACCTAGGGGCTAAGCTATATTAAAATAGGGTAGATATAAGGGTAACTAAAGTATTATAAGTAGCGCTTAAGGCTTACTACTATAATAGAAATATAGAAATTAAGGAACCCTCTATTAGGCTAAAAGGGAAAAGGTTACTACCCTATAGAAGGCTAGGATAATAGCTTTTAGAGAGGGAGTCTATAAAGTATTACTAAGATTAAGAGAAGTATAGTAACTTATTAAGTAGGGAAGGGAGAGGAGTATATACTTTAAAAAGCTACCGTAATTCCTAGCTATTAAAGACGGAAATAGGAATAAAGTAATAGACTTTAAGGGGAAGGTAGAGGCCCTAAGGAGGGTCCTCTTCCTACTCTTACCCCTAGTAGACTTAATAGATATAGAAGAGGCTAACTACTTAGAACTTATAATAATAGATAGTAAGATTACCTTAAAGGAGGTAAGGAATATAATCTAATACTTAGTAGTAGATAAAGTCTTAAGAATTTTAGAGATCCTAAATAAATTCCTAAGAGTAGTATACGTAGAGATAATAGAAATATTTAAAAGGATATTTTAAGTATACTTAAACTATAGATACTACCTAAAGAAGTTCTAAGAGGTAAATATAGTAATACTAAAGAAATTAAAAAAGATTAACTATTTAGAGCTTAAGGTATACTAGCCTATTATATTACTAGATATACTTAGAAAAGCGTTAGAGATAGTAATAGCGAAATATCTTAGTAGAATAGCTAAAAGGAATTATCTACTCTTAAAATACTAAATAGGGGGTAGAAAGAGACGCTTAGTAGAAATAGCCTTAGAGACTATTATAAATTTAGTCTATATAATATAGAATTAAGGTAAAGATAATATAGTAAGCCTATTATTACTAAATATAATAGAGGTATTTAATAATATATCCTATAAAAGGCTACTCTATAACCTAAAGATAAAAGGAATCCCTAAGGGAATTATTTAGTAGACTATAAGCTTCCTTAAAGATAAAGCGATATTAATTACTTTAAAGGTAAAACTAGCTTAGTAAAGGCGATAGAGATAGGGATTCTATAAGAATTACCTATATTACTAATTCTATTTCTCTTCTTTAATATACTATTAATTAAAGTATACTTAAAAGTAAAAATCTTAGTATAAGTAGGAGGATTTATAAATAACGTATACCTACTAGTATATAGTAAATCGACGGAAATAAACTATAGATAGCTAGAATAAGCCTATAAGCTCTATCTAATATAAGTAGAAATATACGAAGTAATATTTATACCTTAAAAGTATAAACTAGTATATCTATTATAAACGCCTAAGAGGTTTAATATAAAAGAGATAATATAATTTAGTAGCGTAGAGGTTATACTAGAGGTAAGTATTAAGGTCCTTAGGTTATATATTAATACTAAGCTCCGCTAGGACCTTTATATAGTATAGGTAAAGATAAAAGTAACTACCTAAGCCTAAGTAATTAAGTACCTAGCCGGATTAACCTAAGGAGCTATATTTAAGAAATATAGGATAGTATATAATATAGTAGTAAGACCTATACTTATATTTACTATACTAATCTAATATACCCCTACTAGAGAACTAGGAGTAGTAGAAAAGTATATTAAAATACTAGCGATAATATAGAATAACTATTTAAGGATAGTACTTAAAGTATATAGAGTAATACTAGTTTAAGTCTTAAAGGTAAAGGTAGTTATCCCTCCTATTTAAACTTAGTTAGATACTTTAGTTATAAGATATTAAGTACTAAGGGGGATCTATAACCTAATAATTAAAGGTAACTATATAATTCGTTAAAGATTATAGGGAAAAAGAGGGAGGGCGCGCCTAATATACTCTACCTTATTACTAAAGAAGGAGATATAGGCCTTTTAAGAGCTTAAAGTAAAGGATTAGGACTAAGTATTAATAATAATAAGATAGAAAGTATATTAGTATAACGTAAAAATAGATATTAAGGAGTACTAAGATATAGATATCCTAGCTAAAAAAATAAGGAGTTAGGCGATAGTAAAGTAGACTAAGTAATAAAAGATATATAAAAAGGCTATCCCTAAATACTCTTATATACCCGTTTAAAGGGAAATATTATTTAGAGATAGGTATAACTACTACCTAAAACTAAAGAAGGTAGAAAGCTTAGTAGTAATCTAACTTTAAAGTAATAAGAATAGGTTTAACTACTTCTTATATAAAGCGAAAGTACTAGGGATTTATAGCGCTCGCTATAGCTATAATTAGGGGAATTAAGATATAAAATATATTCTCCTATACTACCTAAAGCTTAGCGATACTTAAAGAGAACTTATTAAGGAGGTAGGGACTTATAATATTAGAACTATATTAATTAAAGTTAATAGTATAAGGGTAGTAATAAGATAGCTAGTTTAGTTAGGATTCCTAATATAATATTAACTTACTAGGGAATAGCTTTCTTAGTCTAAACTCTCTATTAGAGTAGAACTAATAATAAAAACCCTAAAGATAAAGAAGTCTAAGTACTATAAGGTAAAGCTAAAGGTAGTAGAGCTACTAGAGTATTATAGGGCTTAGTAGGGTAAAGGAGACTATAGTTACTAGTATTATAGAGCCTAGTAGTAAGGTTAGATAGGTAGAGTAGAGTAATAGGTAAGCTAATAAGCGAGAGTTTTTAGCTAGAAGGGGCGACCCTAAAAAGGTTTCTTTTACGTCTAAAGGGCTTATAGCCCCCTAGATTTTCTAATTATATAAAAGAACACCCTTATTAGTTGTAATACTCAGTAACTATTAGGGTCTATTTGGTATTAGTAGTAATCTAATACTTAGTATAGCTATAACGTGACCGGGATATACCGTTAACGTAGTATATACGCGGGAAGACGTTATACTACCCCGCTTCTACTTAATAAGTATAAGGAGCGTAGACCTTAGAGAAGTAGGATTATTAGTAATTAGTTCTACTAATAAACGGATACCTACTATTACTACTTTATATCTTTAAATAAACCTTAGTATACTATTACGCTACGCTACTAGGGTATAAAAGATATATATTATAATTCTAATTACTCTAACCTTTAAGGTTAAAGGCCCGGAGTAGAATAGGATAGTAATAACTCGAAGTTCTACCTAAAGGGGTATATAAGAGTCTACGGTCGGACCGTAGGGGGAGTTATTAGAGTTAACCCCTACTTCTATAGACTTATAATAGTAAAGGATCTAATAGCTAGAATCCTAAGTAAGGGATCTCTAAGCGGCTATAGTAGAGTAGACGATTAAGGAAGTCCTAAGACTACCTAATATTAGGCTAAGTATAGCCTAAGTAAGTTAGCGAAGTAGGAGCTTTAAGGTAATATCTTTATTTAATAGCTTAAGCGAGACGTTACTATTACTAAAAATAATTTATCTAGAGAAGATACGTCTATACTATAAAATATTAGAAGGAGAGTATATCTAATAGTTTACTAATACGGAAATTAAGTTTCTACTAAGCTATAACTATTTTACTACTAATTAAAATAAGATCCTTTACTGCGTATAATCCCTTAAAGGCGATATAATAGTATAGTAGTAGAATAAATTTAGGCTAGAAGAGGTAGATAGCTATACCTTTAACTACTTTAAGACCTTCCTACTAGACTTAGTAGCTAACTTAATAAACTAATAGCTCCTTATATATAAGCGCTGGAATAGCGCAAAATAGTAAAAGGAGTAAAAGATCTCTATTTTTAAGGTATACTTAGAAGAGCTCGAAACCTACTTAGAGGTCCTACTAGAAGCCTTTAGGGTAACTATCTTTCTTAGTAAGCTATAACCTAATATTAAGGATAAAATCCTAAGCACCGGTAATATACTAAAGATATAGGAAGAGATTCTAGCTTTAGTAATTATATAGAAAAGAACTCTTAAAAGATCTTATTAGGGATCTAGAAAGTCTAATAATAATAAAAGCAGACCTTTAGAGGAACGGGTATTAAAGTATTAAGGCGGCGGAGGTAAGAAGCTATTATTAAAGCGCCTAAAGAAGGATAGGGATTACTAATAGCCTAAGCCTTTAACCTATATACCTACTAAACCTAAATAAAAGAGTAATACTTATTTTATATATAGTAAAAAGGGATATTAGAAGAAGGACTACCTATAAAGAGATAATCCTAACTTTATACTAGTTAATATAGTATAGTTAAAAAACTCTAAAGCCCTATTAGCGGAGAACCGGCGGGGTAAGAAGGAGAAAGACTAATAGAGGCCCTTAACCCCCTATATCTAGAGGGCTAGGTAATAGCTTTTAAAGGATTATACCCCTTTAAGGGGCTAATCGACCTTAGAGCGCAAATTAGCCTAGTCGCTTAGCGGTTTATAGTATGATATAATTTACTACTAGAACGCGCTATCTTACCGACGCTAGTATAGCTAAGCGGATAAGGTACTTATTATTATAAGGCGTATTAGCTAAGCTATAAAGCTACTAATAGTTAGGGCTAAGAAAAGGAGTATAGCTCCTTATTCTATACCGTCGACTAAGAGAGTTCTAATCTAATTATTAGAATACCTACGCTCTATAAGTTAGGTATTATAGTCGATACGCTAGCGCGCTAATAGCGGTATTAGGTTAATACTAAGTAGCTATAGATTAACGAACCGACCGAATTTACGCAAGTATTATAATAGGAATAGTAAGTATTCGCTATAGTATACGTTAGTACTATAATAGCGGAGCTACCCTAGGCTAATAAGTCTAGTATAGTAGCCCTTCCTCCTTAATTATAGGAGTTTAAAGATATATTCTTAAATAAGAAGGCTAGAATCCTACCTAAGTAAAAATAGGGGGACTACGCTATTAAATTAAATAAGGGAGAGCTACTGTATAGGCCCCTCTATAATTTATTAAGAGTTAAGCTTACGGAGCTGCGGCGCTACCTTAATAATATATTAGTAAAGGGATAGATTCGCTATTCTATTTTACTAGCGAGAGCACCTATCCTTTTTATACTAAAGAAGGATAGGGGGCTACGCCTCTATATAGACTATAGGGGGTTAAATATAGTAATTATAAAGAATAGGTATCTATTACCTCTTATTACTAAAACGTTAGACCGCTTATACGGTACTAAGCGATTTATAAAGTTAGACCTAAAGGATATATATTACTGTATTTAGATTAAACGTAGTAATAAATAGAAGATAGCGTTCTATACCTACTACGGTTACTTTAAGTATCTTATTATACTATTTAGGTTAGCTAATACCCCTACTACCTTTTAAGTATATATTAATTAAGCCTTAGCTGGGCTAGTAGATATAACGTATATAATATATTTAGATAATATCCTAATCTTTTTAGGAGATCTAGCGGACTACTAGCGGTATATAAGAGAAGTACTATAGCGACTCCGATAGTATTAATTATATACTAACTTAAAGAAGTGCGTATTTAATACTACCTAAGTAGAGTTTTTAGGGTTTATAATTTTAACTACTAGTATAGCGATAGATCCGCGTAGAGTTACTACTATTAAGGAGTAGCTAAAACTTAAAACCTACCGCGAAGTTTAAGTCTTTTTAGGATTTACTAACTTCTACCACCGCTTTATCTACTACTATTCAGCTATCGCTACACCCCTAACTAGCCTTTTAAAAGGTAGTAAGGAGGGTAAAAAGATAGGGCTATTTAAGTAGTCCGATAATACTGCGTATACGTTCTAGGAACTATATCGAAAGTTTATAGAAGCACCGCTACTATAGTATTTTAATCTATTATAAAAGATTCGGGTAGAGATAGATATATCAGCTTTCGCAATTACTAATATTTTATCCTAACCTAATAATATAGGTAACTAGCGGCCCGTAGCGTTCTAGTTATATAAGATAATTCTAGTAGAATAGAATTATAAGACGTATAACTAGGAGCTACTAGTAATAGTAGATATATTTAAATAGTAGCGCTATTATCTAGAAAGAAGCTTATACCCTATTAAAGTACTTACCGACTATAATAACTTACGTAGATTTATAAAGCTAAAAGAGCTAACTCTATAGTAAGCTTAGTAGGCCCTTAAGCTCGCCGTATATAACTTTAAAATTACTTATTAAGTAGGTAAAACTAATCCTACTAACCCGCTATTAAGACGACCTAATTATAAGGGTACTTCGCTATTTAATACTACTCTACTACTAATATTATAAAATAAATTATCTTTATAGTCCGAAGAATTATCTCAGCTATATAAGCGGACCGAATATAGTACGTTAAAGGTAGCCTTTCTTATTACTAGGATCTAGGTAGTAATACCTAGGAAAACTATAAGAGAACTTATAGAGGGGCCGTATAAGGAGCCCTAAAGTTTATTAAAATAAGTGGTTCGGGAGCTGCAAGGCTTAGATAAATAGGTAATAAGGTTTAGAAAGGATAAGAATACTAGAATAGACCGCTATTATACCGGATATACTAATTAGTCTTTTAATAATAAGGACCTCCTACGGTATAAAGGGTAATTATATATCCCTAATAATAGTGCCCTAAGATAGGAGCTGATTAGTAAGTACTATAATAATCCCTTAGTAGGCTATTTTAGCGCCGTAAAAATATTAGAACTATTACGGCGGAAGTATTATTAGTCTAATATAGTAGAGTAGACGCGTAGCTATATATATACCTATAATATATACTAGAGAATAAAGGTTCCTAGGTATTATCCCTATAGGGAACTATAGTTACTGCTATTACCTAAAGTACTATAGTAGGAGCTATTAATAGATTTTATAATAGGCTTACCGCCTAGTAAGCGGGCCGACGTCGTATATAATTCTATCCTTATAGTAGTAGATAGGTTTACGAAGATAGTACGCTATCTCGCTATAACGAAAATAATTACGGTAGAAGAACTTAGAGAGCTCTTTTTTACTAAAGTAGTATACTAATTCGGTATACCTATAGCCGTTATTAGTAATAGAGGTATAGTATTTACTAGTACCTTTTAGTTAACTCTATACTATTATACTAAGATTAAGCGCCGTATAAGTACCGCGTTCTATCCGCAAACGGATAGCTAGACTAAAAAGTAGAACTAAATATTAGAACACTTCCTACGAATATTTACTAACGCGGAGTAAACTAATTAGGTAAAGCTATTACTAATTACTAAGTTTACCTATATAAATAGCTGCTATAGCACTATTAGTTACTCGCTATTCTATACTATATATAGTTATAACCCCGAACTATATTAGGAAGCCGGGGACGGCTCCCTAAAGGGGGAGGTACTAGTAGTAAAGGAACGAGTAGAATAACTATAAAACTATTAAAAGTAGATAGAAGACTATTAGCGCTACGCTATTAAGGTATAAGCGAAGTACTATAATAAAAACTATAAGCTAAAAGAATATAAAGTAGGCGAATTAGTAATACTTTTAACTAGGAACCTTAAATAAAGGCGTTTTAGTAAGAAGTTATCCTATTAGTTTATTAACCTATTTAGGATTAAGGATAAGGTTAGGGTATAAGCGTACCGCTTAATACTACCTATAAGTTATCGAATCTATAATACCTTTTATATATTATTACTTAAGCCTTACTAACTGCGCGAGGGCGCAGAGTTAACGGACTTTATATAGCCCCCTAAACTTATTAATAATAAGGAATAGTAGGAGGTAGAGGAGATTATTAATAAGGTAAGGAATAAGGAAGGTATCTAGTATAAGGTTAAGTAGACTAGGTAGGGTAATATCTATAATAAATAGGTACCGGAAGTAGAACTTAATACTATACTAGTATTAAAACGCGCTTATAATAAACAGACGCGATAATACTAGAAGGTAAAGAATAAGTTAACCTAGATTATATAATAACTATAACCTATTAATATACTAAAACTACACTGTTTATAGTACCTAGTTAGAATAAAACGAGGATTATAGGAATATAGAGTATTAAGGGGCCGTAGACGTAGCGATATTATAAAAATAGGGGGTAGGGTTAGTACGCTAAGATACGAGCGCCTATACCCGCTAGAGGATATATTAAAGAATAGAGAATTCGAATACTAGTAGAGTCGAGAAGTAGGTATAGACCCTATTATAGTATAGGTAATAGGTTATTATAGTATAGGTAATATATTAAACTATATATTTAGCGAGTAAGTAATACGTTATAGCTATAAAGACGCTAAACGGGGTAAGTATAAGACTATAAGCTATCTAGAGATAGCTTTAAGATATAAGCGCCTAATAATACTAGACTCTAAACGCTAAACGCTAAACGCTAAACGCTGAACGCTAAAATAATAATATAATCTATCTAGTCTATACGTAGACGGTTAGTATACGTAAACTATTAGCTAAAGATAACTTACCCTCCTAGCTACCTCCTCTCTCTACCTCCTCCTTACCTTATCCGTCTCCTCCTATAGCCTCCTCTTCGTCTCCTAGGCCTCTATAATATAATCCTAGGGGATCTAATTATATTAGCGTAAGGTACTAATTATAGTACGTTAATAGGTAATATAATATACCTAAGTAATAGAAGGTTTAGCTACTACCTTCTCTCCTATACTTAGGCTAGTACGCCCCTCCTCCTCTTCTACCTCCTTACCTACCTCTAGTTCTACCCCCGCTTCCGCCTCCTTACTACTACCCTTCCTACTATTATCTTCCTTATTATCGTCCTCCTCCTCCGCCGCTAACCTCTACTACGGCGAGTTAGCGGCTAAGGGTAGGTAAGGTAGCTTAGTATAACTAAAGGAATAAGGATAGGTATTTATAGCCTAAAGCAAGCTTAGAGCGTTATAGGTATAATAGGTAGAATCGCGTTAAACGCTAGGGAATAATAATAAGAAATAAGCTTAGCTTACCTCCTATAGCGAGTTAGCGTAGTATTAGAAGAATAGATATATTACTTACTAATACCTCTACCCTCCCCTATAGCGTAGCTAGCCGCTACGTTAACTAACTACTACTTATCCTTAGGGTAAGCGAATAATCTTTACGCTATTAGGTAACCTTCTTACGAAGGTTAGCTAGGCGATTATCTACCCTAGGTAGTAAGACGGTACTATTAAGTATAGCGACTAGCCCCGCTACCTTTACTATAAAGGGGGCGGGAATCTCCTACTATTAGTATATAGTACGCAGTTATAGATTAAATAAGCTTACCTTATAGTATCCCGCTACCCCCTAGTACGTAGACTTATACCTCTAGTAAGGAGGTATATTACCCTAAACGTATAATCTCTACTTCCCTAAATAGTTTATATACGGAAGTTTAGCTATAATAGTTAGTATACCTAATATATAGTATACCTATAGACTTACTAGTATTAAATAAAGATACTTATAGGCTATTAGTGTTACTAGAAGTATACTATTATAGCGTATAAGGGGGATACTTACTTATATTATTATTTACTAAAGGAAGAAATAGGAAGTAAAGGGGATCTAAAGGGATATATCTACCTAATTATACTATATAGTTACTCTATAGTAATAATCTATAATACTGCTATATTATAATAATAATACGACTATAGAGTAATAACTACGTTATCGGAGTATAGAAGCTCTTAATTAGTAATATATAAAGGATAAAGTAACTATAGGGTAGAGACTCTTTTCCTTCCTTTTCCTATAGAGTTTTAAAGGTTTTTAATAAGCTCTACTTATATTACTAGTACGCTTCTAGGCCTTATATCTAATAACTAAATATAATAATATCCTTACGCTAGCGGACTAGTATTTAGAAGGGGAAGTAACTATAATACTTAGTAACTATTAGGGTCTATTTAGTATTAGCAGTAATCTAATACTTAGTATAGCTATAACGTAACTAGGATATACTATTAATATAGTATATACGTAGGAAGACGTTATACTACCCCGCTTCTACTTAATAAGTATAAGGAGCGTAGACCCTAGAGAAGTAGGATTATTAGTAATTAGTTCTACTAATAAACGGATACCTACTATTACTACTTCACGTCTTTAAATAAACCTTAGTATACTATTACGCCGCGCTACTAGGGCACGAAAGGTATACATTATATTAGTATATATAGATACTAGAATAGGCGTATAAATAAATTAATTAATCAAGGGATACGATATTCCTACTATAGCTATTACCGGAAGAAAATACGGTTAATAATATACTAGTCCTTTTAAGATCCTAGACTAAGTTAGCCGCCTAGTATACCGCCTTAATATCCCTAAATACTAGAGGATCTATAACGTATTTACTATAGCTTAGTTAGAGCTAGTACCTACTACCGTAGCTAATCCCTTTAGTAGGGAACGATCTATATATCCTCCTTTAGTCTTCGTCGAAGGAGATACCGATAAATAGAAGTCCTACTATATTAAAAGGCTTCTAAACAAACGTATAGTGCGTAAGGGTAGGAAGATAGTTATATAATACTTAGTAAGATAGGAAGGTTTTAAAGTATAATTTAATAAATAGAGGACTATAGATTAGCTTACTAATACTATAGTACTAGTCGAAGAGTATAAGGCCGGTCTACGAAGTAGAGATTAGGCTGAAGCTAGTATACTAAGATATTAGGTTAAAGTAACTATACCCGCTAAAACGCCTTAAACTCCTAAGCGGAGACTAGGACGGCCTTATAAGTCTAGAAGATAGTTATACTAGGCCTATCTAAAGGCTTATAGTAATCTTAGCTAGTTACGCTACTTATTATATCGTATATTACTTAGAAGACGAGGGCGTCTTACTTACTTTTCTTATAATCGGGGTAGATTATTATAATATAGCCTTATACTATTATATTATATTATACTACGGTAACGTAGGGCTGAGGCCCGCCTTAGTACATATTTGAAATAGCTCTCGTAAGTAGAATTAGACTTAGTAACTAATCCAATACATACTAGTTCTTGCTATAACGTTGCAAAAATATATTCCTAGCCTTCGTAGTAGAGAAGCTTAGTACGTTAAATACTATATATAGGTTAATTTATTAGAGAAATATATCTAATCCTCCTTTCCTACTAGAGAACTTAGTAGGGGTAGGTAACTTTATCCCTCTATTACTAATAGTAATCCCTTCCTTAGAAATAAGAGCTAAGTCCTTTCCCTTAAATCCGCTTATTACTTTAGGTATAACGCGCCGTCTCTCCCCTAAGGTAGAACTAGAAGTACTTATACTATATAGTCTAAAGTATAGTATTTAAAGTATAATAGGGTAGTTTAACTCCTATAAGTAAATTATATAGTATATTAAGTACTAAAAAGGTAATAGAGATAGATAATTATTAAATTATCTTTAGCTAAGACTCCTCTCTATTATATAAGTTAAATATAAAGAGATAAGAATATATTCTATTAAAAGGAAACCCTTCCTTATATATTCCCCTTAATTATACTAAGCTTTAATATAATCCGGGTAATCTAGCCCTATATCTACTATATTACTCTATAATCTACCTAATATACGCTAGATTACTTATATTACTAGGTCCTCTCCTAATAGTCCTTTACCTACTAACCCTATTATATACCTTACTCGTGACCTTGCGGGGTTACCCGTAATAATACGCCTATAGAAGACTTCCTATATTATAACTATTAAATTCTAATATATATTAAGAGGAGTTTCTAGTTAATAGATACTTTAATCTACTTCGCTAAATTAATACTTATACTTATAGTATATCTTAAAGGAGTTAAATCTTTTTATTATACTTTAAATACTATTCTTTATCTTAGTTTAATATAAGTATTTCCGGATTTATTATAGAGAACCGTTAATATATACTAAAAGAGTAATAATAAGATAAGAATAAGATTATTACTCTAAACTCTAATAAGATCGTCTCTACCGGTCTTATAATAACTAGTTAAGGTATAAAACTTCTAACTTCTAGTAAACTTTATAGTTCTCTTTAATCTTTTTAAATTTTTTAGTATATATCTTAACTATAGTATAGCCCTACGGGTCTATATACCGCTAAAATCTAAGGATAAGACTATAAAGAAAAAACTCTTACTAGTACTCCGACGACGGTTATAGATTTATAGCGGTAAAGGTAGGGTAGGCGAGAATTTAATATTTTTAATACTAAAGAATTTGGTATATAGGAAGGGGTGTACGCCTACAGAATTGGGGTGTACGTGTAAGGGAAGCCTTTTTTTTTGTGAAGCAATAAGCTAAGAGTGAACCACTATAAAGGCTCGGATCACAAGTTTAAAACATTTTGCAAACAGAGGATAAAATTTCAATAGCCCGACATTGCTGCATGTGCCAGGACTCGTACATCAATACAAAAGAGCTCTCGCGCATGTGCAGTAGCCAAACAGTGTATCTCTCGCTCTTCTCTTGTCGCTGTGGGACCCGTCACCTAGTGTAAAATGTATTGACTATATTCAAGCTCGGCAAACACGGTTGCCTCGCTATAGGCGGTCCTTCACGTCCCTGGACAAAGAACAATATCAACGGATTTCGGCTGTATCTCCTTACTAGGTGTATGTCCTAATAGCATCCCCTCCCACCTTCTTGATCCGCGGCTCTTTGTTGTTCTCCGGTGGATGAAAGACTGCATTCGTTGCTGCGCTGCATTTTCTGACGAAAGGCATAAGAGGTACACGCGGCGAAAGCTAAAGGTGACGTCGTCAAAAGTCCGAAGATGATTGGGGAGGTCAAAGCGATTATAGATTCAGAAGGAAATCTGCATGTCGAGAATCAACGGCGGACCTCTTTCAAGGAGCCTCATTTGCTCAGAGTCGCGCCAGAGGATAGACTGAGAAATGATGCAATGAGATAATAAAGTGATCGAGGTCTACCATAATTCGATCGTAGAAGAGCTTTCACCAATACACGTTTGACCGACTTTTGGATGCAGTTTCTGCCTGGATCTTAATCCGTCTTCAGACGAGCCACCATACAGCTGATCCATAATAATCTCTTTCGGTCGTTCGGATACCGTGGTCCCGGCATTTCTAGTGTCAAAGGGCCCGTTCCCTTTGTCTCCCCAGTAAAGTGGTTCACCCCAGACATCGATGAGATCGATTAGCGTTTGGATATGTCCGAAGGTAGCAGGCTGGGGACCTTTAGGCTTTTTGAAGCAGAGAAAAGTCGCAAACAATGCTACTAGAATCATCGCCACCAGCATATAAAATATCTGCACTGGTCGCATGAAAATGCCGTAGCTGTAGTAAAATTCAATACTGAGACCAAACAGCCAGTGCACGATAGGCTTCGAGATGAGAAGCGCAATACTCTTCCAACTCTTGACGGCCGTGATAATGGCGTTTGAATTGCGATAACCCGTGTTGGAGCATGCCTTGCGCCAACTATCCTCATCGCGTGAGGTTGTCACAAGCAGCTCAACACAGTGCAAGCACATTGTCAGCACTGCTTGCAAGGTGATCTGGATTGCAAACGTTATAAAAAATCCCCGCGCATATATATTCAAATCCGCTAAGGGTTCGTTGACGGTGTCAATTTGTAACAAGGTGGAGATACCGTTTGTATCGGGGAAGGGTGACCACGAAGTTCCCCAGACTATACCTCCGCAAATATCTTTATCAGGATTTTCTTCGCAAATGTTATCAATGTGTCGTATAGAGCCAAATAGGGCGGCGCACCAGGCGGCAATGACGACAATGAGGATCCATATGAAGATGAATATGCGACGCACTTCGGGGTGAGCTGTCAATGCTGATCTCTGAAAGTGCCTCGGCCGGACCGGCACAGTCGGCTTGCCCAAGTCATGTACGCTCATCATACAGCGGCCTGGATTGCGATCATAAACAGATAAGGATGCCCATGCATTGTCGAGAGGACTAGATGACCAAGTTGGGATCTGTATTCGGCGTATTTGAAGAGTCGCCGTTATCGCTTGACCAGTAAGACCGAGGCCTAGGACAACAACAGCCAAGGGTGAAATGTTAAGGACTTGTTCAGAGCCACCGTCGTCACAGTCCTTTGAGGCATATGGAATTTTGTCGCAGACCGCTTGTATTGGAGTAGTCGAAAAGATGGCAGTCGTACTTGCGTAAGACAAAATCAAGAACAAGGCGTTCAATAGATTCGAAAAACGCCCGAAGCCAAGGCGTTCTGGCACATGCGTAAACAGTCGGAGGTTGGAATTGAAATTCAGTTTCCGGCCAAGGGCCCATCTTAAAGACGTTGAATGGATCAGGCCAGTGCTTTCGGTCACAATCGTGATAAATATGTTGACAATTAGAGGCAGAATCTGTCGTACCGATCGTTGGCAATTGGTAACCACGTAACCACCGCCATCCGCCCCTTGAGAGAAGAGGAGACCCAAGCCAGTCACTGTGAGGACAATGCCCACAACCCATGTACTCCGGAGCCCCCAGTAACAGATCTTACGTGTCGTTGGACTCTTGTCGTACTTGGCAGAGGTGCTTAACAAAGTAGTCGTCAAGTCGTTCGATTGCATGATTTATGTCGTTGTGCGAAGCCCCACAATGAAGGAGCAGTACAAATTGGAGTGCGCACAACGTTTTTATAGGTGCATAGGGAAAATCAATCTGGGCCATTCTTTACGGGGGGCTGTGCTCTCGGGGGCTGATACGTAGGGCTGGGAAAGCTCGCAAGGGCGTAGAACTGCCGCAAAGACTGACGAATACCCCGACCTGGTCATCTGCAATGTAGGTTTTAAGCGAAGGCTACGGTATTCTAAAAGGCTCCAGTGTTGGGTCATCTTGTTCGAAGACATATAACACTCCGTGAACGTGATGGTGTTGCCACGAGCCAATTATAGAGATTGCGGAGACTAGGATTGGGCATAGACGTTTCGGGGCAGAGTCCTCTACTCTGTTGCATTTATTTCAGCCAGGCAAACTAGTATGGCTAGTTTAGCCGTAAAGCCGATAGGGCTGAGGCCTGATCTCCTGTAATTCTTCCCCCTGGCAAATAGAAAATTCATCATCTTTCCAACCAATGTTATCATTGGCCATTGAGACCTGCAATATATTCATCATACTCTTCTATCATTGGCGCGCCAACTAGTGAAAAGCGAAGCCTTTCGAGCAGATTCTGGCTGATCGGACGAAAAGAGGATGACTGGAAGGAAGGGCAGAGAGGCTAACGCAGGTGCTTCAGCAGCTGTTGAAGCAGTATCAATCGCAATACCGCCAACCCCCAGAAATTCGACACTATCAAAGCAGCAGAACAAGTCTACAGTATCATAAGGGAATCATTAGTCCCCAAAGACAAAGGCCATAATGAAAGAACCAAGACGGCACTCAGCCTGCTGGACGGTATCCGCGATACTGCCTAGAAGGGCACGATTGACAACACGATGGACGAGCTGAAGGACATGAAATCCTCCCTGGAAAGCGTTGCAAAATCCCAGAAGGCGATTTGCCAAAACATTAACAAACGCCTCGAAAAGATCGAAACCACGCACACCTGGGCACAGGTCGCAGCAAAGGAAGCATTACCGCCATCAATAGCGTTGACGACGACCCCGGACTCGCTATCAACAGCCCCAGTGAGCCCCTCCGAGCCGCGCCGCGACGACCGAGACGTACTAGTAAGATCAACGAAGTGGACGAGGACCGATCACAAGGGCCGGCGACCCATGCCGAAGTCACCAAGCGGACTTGAGGTTTCAAAAATTCTATTGAAAAGTTTTGGAATTTCACCTTGCAGGCTCCTGCCGTGCCTCTCCCAACTCTCTTTTTCTGCCTTCGCAGTATCCTCATTACCCTGAAGGCCTCTCATCGCTTCTGTCACCTACACCTGTCGGCCGTTCGCCGCTTTCCTTTCCCCAGATTGCAGAATCCAGTTTCACTGTGACGGCAAATATTATGGAGCAAGACTACGAACTCGATCCTATTTTGACTAAAATGGCTGAGAGGGAAGATCCCGACGATAGTGAGCAAGATGTTGAGCTCTAGGCGTCCAAAACGCCCGCTGGGCTTCGCAAACGCAATCGTGACGAAGGACACAGACGTGCCTCCCCCAGCAGGCGTCCAACTGGCTCCCTGCGTGGGTCAGAAGTTTCTGCCGACGAAGAGTCTGCTCAGTTCCGCCAATCAACCCTCCTGATCAAATGGCAGGCCTTTATGTACGCGAACAATAAGAATTTCCACGCATTGATTCAGACCGTGTTCGGTGCTGCCGTCGCTGAAGCGACATGGTGCACGACTTATGGTACTGCGAAAGAGAAAATTTACAACAACATCAAGGCAATAAAATGCCAAGTTCTTACTGATGCCATGGTGAGAAAGAGTTTGGAGAAACCTTTGAGGACATACCTTGGCTGATTGTGTTTACAGACTCACGTCAACAAATGCTGCCTTGCAAACCCTCGTCTTGCCCAGGCTACTGACAATAATCATCTTGATAACCACTTCGAGAAGCTCTACTCCCCGGCCAATTGGGCCTCGGTCTGGAAATATATAGCAGAGATCATCGATGTTGAGAAGTCCTCCGAATGGGGACAATATTTCTGCAAGAGTATGTCATATCGTATAGTTCTTGTGCTCTGCCAAATGACTCTTTGGTTGTGTCTTCTAATAGAGACGACCCCTATACTTACCTTGCTAATGCTTTTGACAGACACCTAAGTCAACTTAATGAAGGTCGTGAAGAAGGAGTGGGACGCGAAGCAATCCAGCGTTAGTGAGCTCGATGCTCGTAAGGCAGTGCTGTCTTTTTAGAACGACCTGCCGAATGATCCACTCTTCGACGAGGTGGACAAAGACTGCTTCATCTTACACACGCCCCAGTCCAAGCCTTCAAGGCAAAGAGACGATAGAGAATCAGAGACAGTAAGCACCCTACCTTCTCTTGTTTTAGAAAGCTTTCCACGCCAAAGTTTATACTCATACCCATGCTCATGCTTATGCTCATCATATGGCTGTTGTTCCTTATTAACTCTTGACCAGATCTTCAAAGACAACTTTCGCGCTATTGGAGCTCCTCCCCCCCCCCTCCGTCACTGCGCCCCTGTTAGGGGCTGTTCATCTTCTACCGCTGCGTCTGGTGGTCCTTCTGGACGGCTTTCTGGCCATTCTGGCGTCTCCATTGCTCCTCTTGGAACCACTCATGGGCGTGTTCCTGTGACTCCGGTCACTCGTGCTGGTGCTTCTACTGCCAGGTCTAGCAGCACCGAGAATGCCACTGCTAGTCGTGCTGGTGCTGGCTGCGGGAGCTTCAGAACTCGCGGTGCGAACGGTGCGAAGAAAGGAGCTGGGAGGGGAGCTGGGAGAGAAGCTGGGCGTGGTGCTGGGCGTGTTGGTGGGCTCGTTGGTGATGGCGAGGAGTTATGGGGGTAATCTGGTAGGAGAAAGGATGCCTTTTGCTGTTGTTTTTTCAGGCGCAAATGCGACCTTCTAGGTCTGCCAAGCCAATGTTGTTCTTCAGCACATATAACATTGAGCTTCATTCATTCCTGCATACGTATATGTTGCATTCGGTGTGCTAAGTGTCCATTGTATTGTACCATTCATGTTTCTACTCTACAACTATCCTCAACAGCATTCACCACACCGCTACAACCGTTAGATTGCGGCTATTCAACCACCCTTGCCAGCAGGATGAAAAGAGGGCAGTAGCATCCTGCTTACCGACGCGACATCGTCAGTGAAAACTTTACCGTACTACTTTTGTTACCAGCAGGCGATTAGGGACGGCAACTAGGTAATCTACTCATCTACGGTATGAACATGGTATGGCTATCGACAGAAAATTACTGACGGGCTGTAATCGGTAATCCCAACCCACCTTGCTCCGCTAAGGTTCTCTCCCCTCACAAGTTATTGAAAGGATGAGGGATTATACTACTGTATGATAGTGTAGCTAGCAGTCAATCAATCTCGCAATCTTTCAATAGAATACAGCATTTAATCCTTCGACCCTTAGCCCAAGTCGACCCCACCGGCTAACATTCGGGATTCGAGCTGGATCAGGTCAGCAATCCTGACATGGCCTAACCCTCAATGTAGTTAGACCTGCCGCGTGCGTGTTGATTTCCTCGCGCGTTCAGTGTACATTGAACTTTCTCTCTTTTAGTACTCGAATAAATGTCATTTTAGGCCCATTACCGCTCGGAAAGCGTGCAGGGTGTGACACCTCTTACTAAAATTTTATAAGACCACATCAATTGCCAATGGAATCCTATGGGAAGTGGCGAAGTCCAGGCAGCAGAAAAGCATTAAAAGGCAGCTCAAGCCGAGATGGAGGAAGTCCACTGCAGGCTCCTACCTGCTACGCCCCAGCACTGCCTCGTGCTCCCTCTCTGCTCCCCCTTGCTCCCTCGGTGCTCCCCCAGTGCTCTCTCGTACTCCCTCGATGCTCGCTCGTGCTCGCTCACTACTCCCTTGCTGCGCCCCTTTGCTCCCTCGGTGCTCCCTCTAAAGCGGCTCTGCTCCCTTTCCCGTCCCGGAAGGGTAATTTGCCATCCTAAGTTCAGGGTGTATATAATATATATATATATATAATCGTATACCAATGTGGTTCCACATACGCCGCTAGGGGAAACGATAAATAGGCTATTAATAAATTGCTAGGCTACGGGGGAGGAGGTCCCTTGTCAGGGCTCCGGGGTACACCGCGGGTACACCGCACCCCCGGACCACTAAGCTATATACAGTCTAATAGTGTCGCCCTGGCAAGCACCGAACATTTTGAGTTTTGCCCTTAGGGGTTCAGCGGTAGACTGCGCCCATAGTTACCGGGTTGATATCCCTCTATATATAATAGTACGCTACGCTAAGCTACTATATCGTTTAAGTAGAGCTAGGGTCCGTCTCTAGTAGTATATACCGACTCTAGTTAAATTAACCGGAGCTACCTTAGTATTTTAAGGGGTTTCCTAGCCCTCTATATATTTAGAATCGTAGTTCTAGGTTCTAGGGTTCTAGAGGAATTATAGTAAAAAGGCTAGTACCTTTTTCTCTAAAACTACCTCCCTTACTATTACTTAGGGTCGTATAGATATTTAGTAGGTTAGTTAGCTATTAGTCTTAAATATAGCTTTTACTAAATAGGCTTTATATATTTAATATAAATATTTATATTATAGTCTTATAATATTCTATCTAATCTCTTAGCTCTTTATATAAGGGTAATATAGTTCTATAGCTATATCCTTATTAACGGTCTTTTAGTATAGGGCGGTATAGGGTAAGATAATAATAGTATCCCTATATACTCCTTATAATATACTAGGGTTAAAGATTATTACTACTATTTTAATAAAAAATTTAAAATTAACCTATAAATAATTAATAGTTAGGTAAAAACTTAAGATACCTAAGGCCTATTACTTATAAAGTAGATAGGAATAATAGCTATAATTAATATATATTTATTGATTGATTGATTGGTTTATACGCCTATTCTAGTATCTATATATACTAATAAGGGTGTTCTATTATATTATTTGTAAAACTAGTAGATAGTATACGTAGTATACCTTTCCTAGCCGTAAGAGAAA